>CATKHJ011062574.1:0-51166 GCA_949750685.1 Vernicia montana
TATTTTTACTAAATATTTATATATATTTATAATTATATATTTATAAATATATTTATAATATATACTTAAAATTATTAAAAATATATTTATAAATTATTATATTTTTTGTATATATATAAATTAATATTTATAAATATACCCTCATATTTTTTTATATTTGCGCGTTTCTCCACGTTTCGTTTCCTATATTTTTTAAAAATACCGTTTTCGCGTGTCCGTTTCTCGTTTCTCCGTTTTCATTTTCGTGCAACATAGACGACTAGACTACATTTGTTTTTTAATTTGTTGTTTTGTATGTTGGAGTTTTTTAAAGGCAATGTTAATACAATCCCTAATTTCCTGAATTATGAGTCAAAGTAATAAAGTTAACAATACTTCATTTTCTTTGTTAGTTTTGCTTTTTTTTTTGCTAAATCTTTGTTATGGTAAGAAATGAATTTAATATAATAGTCAAATTTGACTTATGATGCCATTTTTTCGGAGTATCAAATGAAAGACAACTTAAAAATAATAAAGTGGAGAAAAAAAAAATTTAGTTTGGTATCATAAACAAATATTTATAGTTTTTCAAGAGGGAGAAAAATTCAATTAATTTGGTTATCCATTGGGACAATTCTTTTTTTTTTTTTTTAAGTTTTAAAACCACTACTCCATCCAACACACATATATATTATATAAGTTGCATGTGATATTTCTTTTATATATATATATATATAAATTTAGATTCAATTGACTGAGATTTGTATTTGAGATTTTTTATTTTTTCTAATATTATTAATGATAATTGACGTGATATGTTATTCAATATAATTAAATATAAGAATTGAGATAATATTGAATTTGAACATATTACTAATTAAAAAAAGTATTAATAAATTACTATAGCTAGTAAGTAGCTATTAATATTATACGAGTATACTTTTCTCAAAAAAATAAGAAAAAGACTCTTAGTTGCGTTTTGTTTAAAAATAATAGAGATTTTTCTATTTTTTATATGAAGAGGTAAGTTAATATGTCTGCTCATTCTCTAATAAGGATAATACGTTCTTTATCTTGTCCCTTTGTTTTTTTTATAACTCCTCATTTTTTGGAGGACCATTTGATGTGTGATCTTACTCATTCAAATTAATAAAGTTTCATTTGCTCTAAAAAAAAATTAAAATACATTTCTCATATATTAACTCATTAATTACATATATCACTCATATAATTTCATATACACAACATACAAACTTGGTAATATCTTGTACAAATTAAGCACTAATTACACAATTTAATACCTAAGTATTCCTTTCCTAATGTCCATTGCTAAATCTGGACTAATAAGAAGAAATCACAAGAAAATTCATACCCAAGAAAAAAACAAATTCATACCCAAGAAATATAAATATATATAATAATAAGGGATGTGCTAATTATACTCTACTTTTTCATGCATGCACTCCATAATATATAACTTTATGAAACTTGAATCAATGTGAAGTGCAAGCATCAAAAACTAAAGTATAAATGCAAAACCAATAATTAATTAAAATGCTAAATAAATTAGAAAAAAAAATCCCAAATATGTTAATTTTTTTTTTTTTAATTTTAATTAGTCAAATAAGTTCTTTAGTGCATTGCTCTTGGCACATGGTTGAGGCACCAACATCTTTTGAGAATCATTTTGAGTAATGACTTGATTAATAATAATATTAGTGGGTGTGATTGGATCATTAATATTATTATTATTATTATTATTGCCTAAAATCACTCCTTGCTTTTGCATGTAATCCCATTTGTCTTGAAAAAGGTAAAAGAAAGCCATGAAAGAGACTTGGGCTGTGAAAAGTATATTCCAAATTCTTGTATTTCTTGATATTTTCTTGTGGTAAGCATCTAAGCCTGTGTAGATGTTTATTATCCCAACTAGAGATATTACTGTTCCAAACATCCAATGCAGAAAATACCATGTATTTCTTCTGTTACTCCCTCTGCAGGTTAAATATATTAAAAAAAAAAAAAATTAATTGTTATTGCTTATTAATTAGTTTAAAAAAAAAATACCAGTTATTACTAAGTCATCAAATGTATATGAAATTTTTAAGAAAATTATATATGCTATAAACTTTTTTTTTAGAATAATAATTTAATTATTTTGTTCGTAGATTGAGATATGAATCTTAATTTATGAAAAAAAAATTATCAATTAAATAAACCAAAATTTAACATTTTTAACAGGCTTACCTAAGAGGTCTCAAAAATCCAATAACAGCTTGCACCCAAACGGCACCGTATAATGCCAGACCTATCCTCTGGTGGTTATTATCAAATGAATTTTCAAAGGATTTTATAGACATGATAGCTCCAGATGTGGCAAGAAGCAGTGACAGTACCTGCCAAATGGAAGTTAAATTAAATTAAATAATTAATAAGATATAGTAATGGAAATTTTGATTTTCCATTTAATTATGCATCTCAATTTTTAATAACTAATTAAGGTATATATATTAGTTAAGCAATAAACCCATTAGGTGAAGCCTATCTCATCATTTGCCACATTTTGACAATCAGATGGTTTTGCTTTAAATATATTTTATTATTTATATAGCAAAAAATGTTGGAACTTGAAAGCTCAAGAAATGGTAAAAATAAATTAGCAAATGATTAAGATAACATGTTTAAATATTGTTTATATATATTTATTAACAACTATACACGCTCATGAAAACAAATCTTCCTTTCTTGCTTTTTAAGTATTCATGATAAATATAAATATAATTATGTATGGTTAATTAACGAAAAATTCTTGTTCACATCAAGTATATCGATTTATCTCATACACTAAATTAACGAGTAATAAGCAATGCTGTTAAAACCGAATCGGAGACTGAATTAGTTTTTTTATCGATTCGCGGTCTGATCGGTCCGACCGGTTCAATTTAATTTCTACCATTTTTTTTCCTATTCAATGGTTTTCCGTTTTTTTAACTTAAAAATCGGACTAGTGGCCGGTTTTCGATTTAATCGATTCGACCGACAAGTTCGATTTTCGATTTAACCGGTCTGACCGGCAGGTCCGGTCCGATTTTAACAACACTGGTGATAAGATATTTTAGTCAATATCACTATTTTGTTTATTTTTTATCCAGTGAAAAAATACCGATATCTTTTTTACTCAATGTATTCTTATCTTATTGAATTGGTGTATGCACCGACTTAGCTGTTAATTAACTGATTTTATTTACTATTGAAACTAATATAACCAACTATAGGGGGCGAAAAAATTAAAAAGAAATGTAACAATTGGAAACATCATAATTAAAGTATTAAAGTTAAAGTGAGTGAGCTATAATATGATGATGAACTTAACAAAAGATATTGCATGATCACAACTACTGACTCTTAAAGGAATATTGTGTAGATGTGTAAAATTAATTAACTTTACCACTAAATTGAAAACTTTTTTTTTTTTTTCCTCTTTCCTTTATTTCTTTAAAAAAATTAAATTGGAATGAAGGATAAGAATCGAAGCATTGATTTTCTTTTTTAAAGTATATAGGAAGGAAATTTTAATACTGATAATTAAGATTTGAATTTTAATGCTTACTTTTAATATTTCAACTTTACCATTTAGTTAAATCGCTAGTTAGAATTGAACCATGATTTAAATTGCAATAGATAGAGTGAGTTTACCTGCAAAATCACATGGAGGTAAAAGAAAACTTTCTTTCTTCTTGCACCTTCTTCTCTATGGGACATTCTAATAATGAGTATCCCAAGAGGTGCTAAGAACCCCATGGACACCCATAACAGAACCCCATGAAGAGCAACTTCATATTTCATCTTAGGACTTAACTGCAAAGAGTAAATGATAATTATAATGTTTTGCAAACCCTAGCTAATGATGCCTAAAAGGTTAATTAATTTGCGTACTACTAGCCAACTATATACAATGCTAATAACTAATTACAAAAAGAATATATAGGAAGAACTGAAGTAATTAAACAATATTTATTATCTGAAAGCAGCTGCTTCAGTTTCAATCATTCGAATTTTTTGAATTTTTATTTTATTTTTCTCATTAGATAAATTACATCTTTTTCTGAAAAATTCTAACTAGTTTTATTTACATGTAGAATTTTTGAAAAATTACAAAAATTAAGAAAGAAAATATATGTACCTTATGAATGTTTTGTCTTGTGCTATTGTGACCCCTCACATCTTCATGGGATAAACAAGAAACAAATGGTAGCTGAAGAGTAACAAAGCATGCAAGCAAAGAAAAAGATGCTAGCAAATGAAGATTTTGCATTCTTGAGCCTCCAATATAGAAACAAGAATTGCAACACCAAACCCCTATTAGTTGAATCTCTCTCTCTCTCTCTCTCTCTCTCTCTTCTTTATATAGAAAGATAAAGAAAGAACCATACAAGAATATGGTTAGATTTGGAGGGCAAATGACAAAGCTTTTTGATATTAGTAGATAAAGAAAAGTAATGCTATTGGTTTATGTGGGGAATGAGAGGTGAAATGTGGGATATGGGAATTTGGAAGGGAATACAAATAAAGAAAGGCTAATAGCTATGGTTATAGCTAGCATTGTTTTTAGTTTCTGATTTATAAGAAAGCATAGCAAGGACATTATTTAGTGGTGGGTTGCAGAGTCTTGAACAATAAGGGGCAAATTAGAAAAAGAAGAATTAATTAATTAAAGAAAGTGGAGATTATGAATAGTTTTACTAATTTTCAATCAAGTGGGGTTGACATTGGCAGGCTTTTTGGTTGCATAAAAGAGAATGTGGGTTGGCAAAATACAAGATGGTCAATTCTTCAATGGATGATAATTCTAGTACAATAAATATATGGTAGATCTTGGACTGTTGATTTCAGGTTATGGCACTTTCTTTTTTCTATGTTCATGAAATTCAAATGTTTTTTTCCCTTTAATTTCATCCCTCTAACTAGCCAGCATTTTCAATTTAGAATAATATAACAATGTTAATATCAAATGAACTACATGATATATGAGAGAGTTTTTTTTTATTTTTTATTATTATTATTATTTAATTATCATATTCAATTCGATTAACAGAATTAATTTGAATTCTAAATTTTTAATAAAAATTTTAAAATTTTACTGTTGGGTTTTGCTTTTGAAAACTCAAATTGAATATTAGTAAAAAGATTGTTCGAGTGGCTAATTGGTTGAAGATAGAGCTTTATATTTTGTGTTTTTGTAGGTTAGTTCTTAGTGGTGACAGAGAGGAGATATATCATTTTCAATTGAGACTTCTGCATAAGACCAAATTGATCGTTCTTTACGTAGAAAAGGTCCCATTTGATCATTGTGAATGAGTCTGACAAGTGTGACTTTAGGACCCATTTATCATTAAAATCATTAAGTCCCTCTATAATCTACATATATATAAAAAATATTATGTAAACACAAATTACGATTCAACTATTTTTAGATATCTACTCATTTAAAAGAAAAAAGTATTTTTAGTAAAATTTCAATATAAAATTTTAACTTTATGAATTTTACATAATTTAAATATAACATTTTAAATGTTTACCATTTCAATATAAAATATTTTAAGATTGACAACAGTCTAACGATTAAATATAATTTTTTTATAAATTAATTCTATTAAAATTTAAAATCAAAATTTCTTAATTTTAAAAACAATTTGGATAGTGAAATACTCTCTCTTTAAAAGTCCATAGTGCACAAATCAAAGTCCCATCTTGTAAAACCATTGTCTTGCCAAGGTCAAAGGAAATCTATGCGTATAAGAAATTAAGTTAATAAAGAACAGGTAGCCTAAACTGAATTCCTGTTAGAGACAAATCAAATATAGATATTGAACGAAGTTGCAGTAGGTCCCATTATGCAATTGAACACTGCACTTAATTTCATCAGATTCATAATTTGGTGGGGAAAACGAAAGACGTGATTATTTATGATTTTGTCATGTGTCATGACGCTTGATCAACCTCATTTAGTTATAATAATAATTATTATTAATATTGTAATAATCTACTTATTCTATATACTACTCCCTCCGATTCTCAATAACTGTCGTTTTAGAGGAATGCACTTAGATTAAGAAAGTAATAAATTAGAAATAATTTCAAATCAAATAAACTAATATACAGTCAATTAATATTAAGGGTAATTTTGAAAAAAAATCAATTAATGTTACATAGGATTTGTAAAACGACAATTATATTGAAACAAAATCACTTTTTTAAAAAGATAATTATTGTGAACCGGAGAAAATATTATATTATAATTAATTTCTATAGCCATGTTTACTGAGTTGAACTCATTTAATGAATTAACAGTCTTAATTATTATATTAATTTTTTTTATTAATTAAGTTTTTTTAAACAATAAATATAGTATTATATAGATAATAACATATTTAATGAACATATAGATATATTTTACATAGAAAAAAAAAGGATAAATATAATAAGAAAATAATTTTTATTTTCATAAAAAGTGAGTAATTTGTTTTTTACTTTTAATTAATTAAGAAGAGCTCGAGGATTTGTTAAAGGTTGTTTTGCTATTTCTTTAATTAGGTGAAGATTTTGCGTTTAAAGCTGAGTTACATGCAGTCATTCATGTGATAGTGTTTAGATGTATGATTATAATCATATTTAGTTAGAAATGAATTCCACTTATGTGGTGTATTTATTTCGAAATAAGAGTGTCAATGTTACACTGTACTCCCTCCGTTTCACAATAACTGTCTTTTTAAAAAAGTAATTTTGTTTTAATATAATTGTCGTTTTACAAACTCAATGTAACATTAATTGATTTTTTTCTAAATTTACCCTTAACATTAATTGATTTAGTGTTATTAGTAGAGTTTTAGTGAAAGACAAATTAAGGGTATATTAATCTATTTGGTTTGAAATTATTTCTAATTTATTACTTTCTTAATCTAAGTGCATTCCTATAAAACGACAGTTATTGTAAAACGGAAGGAGTATATTTTATCGAATTGGTCTTGTTGTCTATATTGTGTTTCCAAGATTAATTTTATTGTTTTTCACATTTATCATGAAAGAAATACAACTCGCGAGACAATTTTCTATGGCCAGGCTAATTAGTGATTTACGACATCTTCTTTTTGTTTACCTTATCTTAATTATTATACTTAATTAGGTGAATATTATAAGTTCGGATGATTACTATTTTTATATCGACATTCTTTATTTTATTTTTCATTAATAATATTTTTAAAAAATTTTTGTGATTCGTGTTATAAATATGTCAATTTAATTGAAATATTCTGTCGTATCTTTGCACTTCTCTCAATATTTCATTAAAAAAAACAATTAATGAAGAAGAACTGTATACAGACAAAACCTAAATCAACAATATGTCCCGTAGTTTTCCATCAAATAATTAATTCTCTTGTGAAGCGGCAAATATTTTTTAGCAAAAAACTAGAAAGAGAAGGCAGTGGAAAGGGTTAATTTTAATCTTATTTAATTTAACTTTGTTTAATATTAATTTCAATCTTGCAAAGATGATAAAGGGATAAAAAATCATTTGGCCAAAAAAAAAAAAAAAAAAAGGGGTAAAAAATCTTGTAGTTAATCTTTGGAAAGTAGATACTCCAAATGGATCACGACAAGGTTTACAAAGTCATAATAATCATTACCCTTGAATTATATTCAACTAGAAAATTAATTTTGATATTTGGTGGGCAGTCACCATCATCTTAATTTTGATTAGGGAATTTTGAAAATGTATTTGTTTGTTAATTAGTAACAGGCTAACAGCCCATTAAGGATGTAAAGCAACACCACTAATCGCCCTAAGCAGAAATAGCGGTGTGTTCATAATATACCGAATTTAAAAAATTATCAAATTTCTTAAAAATCTTAGTCCACTCACTCACTCAAAAGTCAAAAAGATAATTCTATAAAGAAGTCAAGTAGATTAGACAGGAAAATTAATAAATTATGCATTGTAAAAATCAAGATCACTCCAATACAATTTTCAATTCATAATGCCTTCGACATTGAGATAAAACGCAAAGTCTAAAATCTATCATTAATTATTTTTAGCTAATCACAAAGATTAGTAGAAAAACAACAGGGGCACTTTTATCATCATTTCGCAATTAATATCATCGAGATTATTAATTAAAAATTAATTAATTAATATTTCATTTCTAATTTTAATTCCGTTAAATCAATTAATCTTTTCGTTAAATTTTATCTTCAAAATTCCATTACAAAATTAAAAAAAAATAATAATTAATACTTAAAATAACCATCATCACCATCTATATATTTTATAATTAATTTTTAATTGTTAAAAAAAGACAAACTAAATTTGCAAATCAAATTATAACTAATTTTTAATACTAATTTGCAAATGATTTTTTTTTTTTTGAAACAGCAAATTATTTTTTTTAGATAATAAAATTATAATCAAAATTAATAATTAATAATTTTGTTAAAAATTATAAAGCCATAATTAAGCTATTAAGCTGTCAATAATAGTATGGAAACCATCAATCCGATCGGCGACCAGAGGCCACCGTCAATCCAGCGCCGGTTCGTCACCGCCAGATCTCAATCTGTCATTTTTAAATTTTTAATTTACTAATTTTTCTTTTATTTAGTTCTTTAATCTGCCATTTAGGATATTCTATTATCTATGATTTTTATAATTTATGATTTTTTTTTGGATTGTTTGATGTTATTATTTTATTAAGTAATTTCTTCGGATTGTTTTAGAAGTTATTATTCTTTGAATTTTGAGAATTATCTTGCTTGAAGTTTTAATTTTGAAATTTTTTTGTTTGGTTGGTTGTTTAATTTCACCATTTGCAGTAAAAACTTGTCTGCTGGAACCTGGAAGCTTTCATATATAGATGCAGGTGGGTTTTACTCTCTTTGGGGAACTACTCTGCCAAACAATTGGGTATTCAAGCTCCAATGAGAAGATTTCTTCGTTCTCCAAGCTTAGTAGAGAGCAAAGGGAAACTAATTCTTGTTGCTGCAGTAGAGAAAAGTAAGCTAAATGTACCAAAAAGTTTGAGACTTTGGGGATTACAGAGTTGTGGAATTTTTTTTTTTTTTTTTTTTCGTCTACTAGTTGTGGATAAACATGGGTAGAAATTGAAAGAATGCCTCTGCAACTTTATGTTCAATTTGCAGAATTAGAAGGTGGTCGTGGGTTTAATTGTGTTGATCACGGTGATAAGGATAGTCAATATATGGTTAAAAGTTTTGATAAGGATTTCTTTGCTTTGTTGGATTTTTGTTTGTTGGTTGTGTTGGTTTGTTTAAAGTAATAAAGAACAAATGGCATAGAAACTGGGACTTGTATTTCATCAGTTGAAATAGAAAATTGAAATGTAAATTAAGGATATTTTAATCACTATATAGGATTTTAAAAAGAAAAATAGACAGAAAATTTAATTTGTTAACAGAATTAAAACTAAAAGATACATAATTAGTTTTTCAAAAAGTATAAACCGATTAATCAATTAGGTTAAATTTTAAAAATTAAATAATAATTTATCCAAAATAAATAAAACACCAACTTTAATTTAAAAAACACAATCTAATACGTAATTGGGAATCAATCAATAGACGCACTTTACCTCTAATAATCAACTATAAAGATATGTTGCAAAAAAATATTTAACTATAAAGATAGTGTTGTAAAACCTATTAAAAGGACCTGAAATTGCCAGTCCAGTCCAGTCCAAGAACATCAAGACATATTAAGTAAAGTAGAATAGGATTTTAAAATTTTAAACTAAATTAAATTAATAGTTATATATGTATACCATATAAATAGAATTTAAAATTTAAAATTTAAAATCATTCCAATGTAGAAAAATAGAATAAAATTTAAATTATTTATGCACCAAAACAAAACATGAAATCTTATTCCAAAAATCTATTTCCAATCTTAAAGTATATCAAACATGTTACAAATTATTCTCTTTAAATTTCAGATTAATGATTAATTTTACAGATCAGGTAGGACGATAAAAACAAATATTATACTTGTTTTTTTTTTTGCACAAGAGAACAAATATTATACTTAACTTGTCGAGATGAAGCACTAAACATTAGTTAATGCTAAGAAATAAATAGCAATAATATCTCATAGCAACATTTTAAGTAAACCAAAAAAGGAGTTTCAGAGACCCCAAATATCAAATCTGACAAATCTACCAAATATGATATTCAGGCAAAAGCAATATCCAATAAACAAAAATGACGAGAAGTCTACTAAAATCAAAATCCATAAGTAAACCGTTCAACAGATAATATGAGTTTTACATAAATAAGTTGGGCCTGGATGCCTTGTATGTGGTCTTCAGCTTCCTAGATGGTGGCCTAACCTTCTTGAACACCAATGGGAACTTAATCTTTGAGTTGTGGAACTGCTTGGTGCTCTCCCTCTTGCAGAGCTTAGCTGGAATTGTGGCAGTCTTGATAATCTGGATGCAAGGGAACCTTACTCTGTGACGAGAAGCCATCTCAGTGTACATCTGTTCCACAGCACCATTCAGAGTGGTATCTCTGTACTCTTTGTACATATTATGATACCCTGTTCGACTTTGGTAGCGAAGCCAAATGCCATAGTTCTTGATCGTTGTGGGGTTTTTCTCAAAGATCTACAAGTCATTTTACATATACATTACCATCCGCATAAAAAAAATCAGGAAAGGAAAAGTTGCATTTATGAGATCAAATAAAAAATTTTACTGACTACACCTTCAGCATACAACACATCAATGCATGATAAAATTTTACTAATGCCCTACAAAGAAAACCATGCACTCAAAAATAGCACACAGTATAAAGAGCAAGATGTAGTTGCCCAGTGTTACCCCATGTAGCATTAAATAGCTGAGGGAGAGAGATGAATAAAGCAACACAAGTTATATTGCTTCGAGGGAACGAGTCAAGAGGGAATGTCATATCCACACTGACCAGATAATGAAGCATCACAATACTAGTTCAACCATAATTTCTTGAAAGTTAATGCATATAACTTTGACAAATAATTCACTAGACCATAAGAGTTCTAAAATCACATTCAATTTCAAAATATTGCACAAACATATAAATTTTCAGTGAATAAGAAACAGATAAATATAAAGAGCAAATGTAGTTGCTCCAGTGTTAGCCCAAAGCAACAGAAAATAGCTGCAGGAGAACAATGAAAAAGCAACACAAGTCATATTGCTTCAAGGGAACGAGTCATATAGGAATGAGATACATCCATACTGACCAGATAATGAAGCCCAAACTAAGTTAAAGCATACAGCTTCAGACAATATTTTTGCCAAACAAAAGAACTGTCTTCAAATTCAATTCAATAGATGTCAAGATATTATTTCCGATTGCAAAAAGACTGTAAAGTGTCTTTAACCAGACAAGAAATTGAATAATATTAAGAGCAATGTAGTTGCTCCAGTGTTCGCCCAAAGTAGAGCAGAATAGCTAAGGGAGTTATAAAAACGCAACACAAGTTTTATTGCTTCAAGGTAAACAGTCAAATGGGAATGAATTATTTCCACACAGACCAGATAATGAAAAGCATCCCTAGATAGTTTTACAATTTATCACTTCAAACAAGATTACAAATCCAAATTCATTTCAAATGCACACCTATCAAAATAGAACCTAAAAGTTAAACATAATAAATAATTTGAACACTGAGTGAGTTGCAATATCTTAAAACTATTAAATTTAGGCAAATTAACTAAATCACCACAAAGTAGAATGAAAATAACAAAATTTTCATCATAAAGCAATACAGAAAAAACAAAAGCAAAGCGCACACATGATACAAACTTCAAAACTTATAATTTTAAAAATCCAATTAAGAACTATCATAAACCAAAAAAAAATTGTAGAGCAAACATAAAGTTGGTTAAACACAGCAGCATTATAAAAAAACACAACATACAACCAAAAATCAAAGCAAATAAAAAAATAAAACATTGCATATTCTATTATATACTAAATTTCAGACACAAGACTTATCCAAGTCCTAACAATTTATATACCTCATTGATAGCAAGAACCTGGCCATTGCTCTTCTTGACCTTCTTCAGCTTCCTGAGGAAATACCTGTCCAAATCAACACAAGCAAATAACAAACGTCAACAAAATATTCAATACAACATTCAAATACTATACTGAACACTTTAAATCCCGCAGCTCACCAGAACTTGGACTTGGCCCTAACACCGTTAGTGGCCCAGAGTTTCATGCGATAAATCTTGGGGTGCTGATCATCCTCTGTCGGTAATCCTCTCCCAACAACCTGGTACTGGTGAAACTGCATCTCCAAAACAGAGACAGACGTCAATTCTTTACCCAATAAAGAGATATCAATAATTTAATTTTCAATCAAGTTTTTATTGATTAAATATATGGAGTAAATGTACGATTCCATCTCTGGAATCAAGAAATCTTAATTATTCATAGCATCAAACAAGCATACACATAAAAAATAAAAAATAAACTGTATCATCCAAATTTAAAATACCGATTCATCTAATAATCCAAAATATATATCAATCAAAAATAAAAAGGAACGTAGTACTGAAAATAAACACAAGCAGCGAAGCTAGCTCAAAACCTATAAACTAGTTTATTTGCCTGGAAATTTCAGGAATATGATTTCGACATCGTAAAAAGAACACGTAATAATTTTAGAAGTATCGTTTTGTTTTCTCAGGAACCAAACGGAGTAAAATAGATCCCAAAAAAACAGACAGATTTAATAAAAATGAGGATTAAAAGGCAGATATGGTGAACACTAAACAAATAAATTAAGCAATTGATGTGATAATAGGTTAGGAAATTACCCTATAGTTAGCCATTTTCAGAGGGAAGAGAAGAAAATGCGAGGATCTCTGAGGTTGCTGCTCCTCTGTCTCTCTCGCTCTCGCTTTGTAGGTGAAGGAGATGAAGTAGGGTTTTCTTAGATTTATATACTAGCCGCCGAGAGCGAAAACCCTAATTGTAGAGATTGTTATAAAGTGACTGTGTATTTGATAAAGAGATGTTGAAGGCCCAATTAAAAGCATACACGTATTTGGATACTTAATTTTTTGCCAATGATTTGGATTCTTAATTAAGAGATGTTCAACGTAGCACAAAGCTATTGGATAAGTTTTTTTTTTTTTTTTTTTTTACGGTTACGAAGATTAATAGTTATTTATACCAAGAATCGTATCGAATCATTTCGAATTGAAAATTCGAAATTAGAACCAATTTAAAAAGTTTATATATATATATATATATATATATATATATATATATATATATATATATATATATATATATATAATTAACAACACATTTAATAAAATTGAATAATATATAAATAAATTTTAAATTTTAATTATTTAAAAATATAAAATTTCCGAATTTTCGTTTTGTCTCGTTCCATACCAAACTGTTTTATTAGATTCGAATTTTCGTCCTGAACCATCTCGAAAAATTGAGACGGTTCGGTATGGAAATTTTTTCTTACTGTTCGGTTCTGGAGATCCCATTTTAAAAATTTTCAAAATTCGATTCGGTTCTAGAAATTTTTAAATCTCTAAATTCCTCCGAATCGTGCTCAATCCTAATAAAAATAAAGCCGGTTTGGCGTTTTGGAGTAAAACTAAAATTTCTATTTCTAATTTCCAACATCGAAATTTGACCCTATATTTTTTAGTTGTATCTTAAATTTTTAAATGGATCTATTTTACTTGATTTGATAAGTAAATAAAACAATATTATTTTATTAATAATTGAAAGGATGAAATGATTTTTGAGCTTATAAATTTCTATTAAAGTCAATTGGGCTTTTTAAATGATGAATGATAAAATTGAAAACACAATAAATTAAATTTTAAAACTAAAAATAAAATTTATATTGTTGTGTAAATTGAAAAGCTAGTTTGACAATATGATAATTTTTTTTTCTTTCCATTAGTAAAATAACAAAAACATGAAAAGGTTGTATTTTTTTCATCATTAGCACTTTGGTTTCTAAAATTCACAAAACAAATAGGCTAAAGTTTTGAGTGGTTTGTTTGTTTAAAAATGCATAAGAAATTATCCAAATATTGTCGAAATGTTAGTTGTGTAACTTGTGTTTCCTGAGAAATTATTCAGTGCACTCGTAGACTATAAAATAATGTATTATGCACTCACATTAAAGTAATTATATCCTATATTTATATAAAGTGAACCTCATCTGAATGTGAGTGAGAATGCACCATTTTCTAATACACACCATGTATATCTTATAATTTTCTGCTTTTCTTGGGCTGGGGCCTTCTGTAAATTTAGCGGATAAAGCAACAGGGTTTTGAACCCTAACTCCACGTCCATCAACAAAGATTCAAGTTCAATGGCAGAATGCCACAATCCATCAAACTAGGACTCCAACAAAAATTTATATGTTCTTGGTAAGCGGTTGGAAAACATCTCAACTCTCTATGGCAATTAGGGTAACTTTGTCTCAAGTGGTGTTGAATACGATTCTGTCATATGCGATGCAATCCACTAAGATCCCAGCTAGTGTTTGTGGAGAACTGGAGCAACATACAAGGTAATTTGTTTGGGAAAATATGGGGGATAACAAGAAGCCACACTTAGTAGCTTGGGAGAAGGTTTGTCAAGCTAAAGAAAATGAAGGGCTGGGACTGAGGAGAATAGAGGACTTTAATGATGCATTCTTGATGAAAATCGGCTGGGCTTTGCTTAAAAACTCTGATGCTCTTTGGAGCAGAGTGTTGAGGGGCAAATACATGAGGTTGGGCAGTGATTTTGAGGATATTAGGAAGAAGAGAAAGGGAGCATCTCCGCTGTGGCGTAGGATTTATGACATTTGGAATAATTTGTATGCAGGGGTGAAATGGATTGTTTGGGATGGGATAAAGATTAAGTTCTAGAAAGATTGGTGGGTAGGGAATTATAGTCTTTTGATTTCAGATGAGTGTACAGAGAGAAATGTGTGGCTGAGTATGTGGATAGTGAGAGGCAGTGGGATTGGGGAAAGTTTAGCTCGTTAGTTGACCAGCATATCTTCATGAAGATCATTGGTATAGTACCTCCTAATCCGGATAGAATTATATGGGGGAAGAATGCGAATGGTGAATTTATAGTAAAATATAAATGTCAGGATTAATGGTTAAATCAAAGAGTAATGGCAATCTAATAATATAATAATTCCAACATATAATGAAGAGTACTTGATATCAAACAAATTTAAACAGAACATTACAAATAAACCTTCTTTCTCATTTATTTTCCTCCAATTAGTATAAATTTACAAATTAGATCTCTATCATTTCTAGTGGAAATTAACCAGAAAGAGCATGTTCACAATTGTCTTTAAACATTAAAAACAAAAAAACAAAAAAAAACAATAACAACAACTTCAAAATAGAACTTAAATATAAACCAATCAACTTTACAATATTTCACATTTGAATATACAGTTCGGTCTCCATATAAAAGTCACGTTGTCACCACCTATGACTGTGAGCTCCCTTAGTTACGCCAAGACTAACAACTATCACTGCAAGAATAGACTAAAACATAATCGTGTTGTGTCGCGGATTGATCCGTTAATTTGAAAATAATTTATTTAATTTATTAACACATTTAATCTAATTTATTTTATGATTTTTAAAATATGTACTTTTAATTTTCTTTATAAATTTATATATAATTATATTTTATGTATTAATAAGGGTTAATTTAGTAAATTTGATAATTTTTAAATATTAAAATAAAAAAAAATAATTAATTTAAAATTTTAAACGTGTCAATCGTGTCGTATCATGTTACCCATTAATTAAGTGGATCGTGTTCGTATTTAAATTTTTGACACGATAAATTAATTATATCGTGTTCGTATTGATTTTTATCGTATCATAAGTATAAGTCAACACGATCCGAATACAACCCACTAACACAAATTGCTACCCCTATTCGCAACTAATAAAATTTAGGATGAGTTTGAATGCATGATTTAGATTTAGATTTTAGATTTCAAATCTATGATTTGAAATCTATAAATTTATAAATTATTTGTTTGGGGTGTAAGGGTATAATGAGAAAATGAATAATTGTTTTACTTTTCAATTATTACAAACAATAGAATTCAAATAAATTTTATCACTTTAAAATTTATTTCAAATATATGAATTCTATTATTGATTAAATTAAATTCTTACATATAAATTATTTTAAACGGTTACTTGATCCTTTTGCCTTTCTAGCAAATGTCGTTCTAGGTATATATAATTAAAAACATAAATTAATATATATACCTAAAAATTAATATATATACCTGAAATTAATTTATATACCTAAAAATTAATATATATACCTAAAATTATATATATATATATATAACCGAAAAAAAAATTAGGGTTACCTTTTTGGTGATCGAAAAACACAGGGACAGTGACTAGGACGAAGGCGACTGCGATGACAGGAAAAAAAAAACCGATTGAGAAAAAAAAATAAACAGAAACATAAAACGGCACCGACGATTTACCTTTTGCTTGCCAACGGCGTGGAGATCGAGTCGATCTAGAACAACACCGACGATTCTAGATCTAATGACGGCGACACAACGATAGAGAGAGAGAGAGAGAGAGAGAGAGAGAGAGAGAGAGAGAAGGAGATGAAAAGGACAGGCACGAATCTGCATTTTTATCCCTAAAAAAATGGCGACTATCAATAATAGTCGCTAACCTTCAAAACGATTGATGTAACTGTCGTTTACTCAAGTGACGTTTGGTAACTACAGTTAGTCGCTAACTATAATTTCTACTTAACAACTAAATTTAGTCGATGACTATTTCCTGCCATCATAATTATATCCCTCCTTTTACCAGTCTCAATTTAGCTACTAGAACCACCATAATTGTCATTTAGAGATTAAATAGCGACTAAAGTTTAATAACTAATTGTCCCGTTATTTTTTGACGGCATTTTTAGCAACTAATTAGTCACAAAATGATCGCTAATATACAATATTTTACCATCTCCCTATATTAATTGCTATTTAGTCTTTAATTAGTCACAAATTAACTACTAAATTTAAGTAGTCGCTAAATTGACAGTTTCTAGTAGTATATATTAATCCCATAAAATATTTATATTAATTAATATGAGACTTCCCACACGTATTGTATCCTTAACATAGCCAAAAGGCAACTATATATAAACTAGTCATCATTTTCATCTTTCAATTATGTATAGCAAGTATATATCCATTTTCATTCATATTAATTGCATGAGGGAAACGTTTCATCCAAATATATTGTTGAAGTAATTTCCACACACACCCGTTCAGTCATCAATAATCAATATTATAGCATGTGCCCTATAGGTTGAAACCTAAAAATTTATAGAATTTTAAAACTTTATAATCTCCATTTTTTTTAAAATTTAGTTTCATTTACTATTACATTGATTCTAATTTAATTAATTCTAACCTTCACAATTGATTCTGACAATAACTGGGTTGCTAAGAATTGGGTTGCTAAGCCTGTTGAAATTCCAATCGTGGCTAATGTTCCTATTTCTAATGTTTTTACAGCTTTAGATGCGGCTTTGGCTAGGCCCCTCCAGCCCCTCTTTGTGTTTGCGAATCAGACCCAAATGATGCACATATGGCTCTCGTCGATACGTCTCTGCACGAGGATGTTAGAGGACCTGAGAGTTTCAATGTTATAGCTGCCAAGGGGAACTCAAATGATCCAATAATTGACACGGATTGCTTGAATGATGACAATGTTAAGTCTGAGGTTGATAGTTTGAAACAAGCCATTTTGGCTGATCATGATCAAACTGCACTACAGCTTCCTAAGGCCACTAACACCTCGGCTGATATTGCTTAGATTGAGCACCTTATTACGACTAATACTGCTAAAGATCTCCAACGTGTAGATAACACTGATAATATTAACAATGAGTTCATCAGTCCTCATGTCACTAATGGCTCAACAAATGGATATGATATTCTTACTGCTATGGATGATAAAGACAAAGCGACTTCATGGGCGGACATGGATGATGATGATCAGGCAGGTTGGCAAAAGGCTACTAATCAAAAGTCTAGGAAAACCAAAAATCCCAAGTACCCAGTGAACCTCTCAAGGAGGCTGATCTACAAACCAGCTCATTATAGATGAAAGTTTTATTTTGGAATTGCAGGGGAATTGGGAATCCTAGTTCTCAAAGACATTTATTTTCTCTTTGTCAACGTCATTCTCCAGATTTGCTATGTTTAGCGGAACCTATGGTTGCTTTGAATTGTGTTACAACTAGATTATGGGACTCTTTGGGCCTGAACTTTGTTGCAATCAACGATAAAGACCTGCCCTCTATTTGGGTCTTTGCCTCCCATCGAATTGGTGGCCCAATGTGGATTCATAAACACGATCAGCATATTAGCTTGGACTTTATTATCAATAATATTATTCATCGCTTTTCTTTTGTTTATGGCAGCACATGGCGTAACAGGCGGATTGCTTTATGGGAAGATCTCACTCTTATTAATCCCACAAATAATTGGATGCTTATTGGTGACTTTAATGCGCTTCGTGGTGCTCATGAAAAAACTGGTCGTCCGCCAGCGTACCTTCCCTGTAGAGAGTTTAATAGCTTCATTGAGTGTAATGATCTTCATGAAGTTCCTTTGAGAGGGGCAGCATTTACATGGTGCAACAAAAGGGGAGGTTCAGCAAGAGTGGAAAGTTATCTTGACCATATTGTGGTCTCACAGCAGCCTCTTTCGTTTTGGAGTAATATCTCTTGCATTGCCCTTGCAAGGCATTACTCGGATCATGCACCACTTCTTCTTCACTGTTTTTAGGAAGATGGAACTAAGCAATCTCGATTCCGATTTCAAGCTATGTGGCTTACACATCCTAATCTTAGGGATTTCATTGTTCACAACTGGTTTCAATCCTCTTTTATCTTGCCTCTTATGCAACTTCTTTCAGAAAAACTTAAGTTTCTTGGGAAAGCTTTGAAGGTTTGGAATCGAGAGGTTTTTGGGCACTTTGATGTTAATATTGCGAATGCGGAGTCTCAGCTGCAGCATATTCAAAACAATTTGTCTCATGGTTTCTCTGAAAGATTGCATAATGCAAAGTTGGAGGCCCATTCTAAGCTGGATTTCCATCTTAAATAGCAAGAAATCTTTCTTAAAGAAAGGAGTCGAGTTAGATGTCTTCAAACTAGAGATCGAAACTCAAAATTCTTCCATTGCTTGCACTCAATTCGTAAGCCTCTTTCTTCACTCTCTGTGTTGCATGTGGGTGATGATTTAATTAATGATTCGAATGCAATTGCTGACCATGTGCTGAGTTATTTTCGAGACCTTTTTCACTCTCCCTCTACGGCTTCATCAGATTTCTCTATTGTGAAATCCATTGTTCCTACTTTGGTTACTAATGGGGATAATGCTGAGCTCGTCAAGCGGCCTTCTCTTGATGAAATGAAAGCTGCTGTTTTCAGTTTAAATGCTTCTAGTGCTCCTGGATTGGATGGATTTACTGGAAATTTTTTTCGAGCCTTTTGGGATGTGGTGCATGTTGAGGTTTGCAAGGCAGTTCTTTTCTTTTTTGATTATGGCAAAGTCACTCCAGGTATGAACTCAAGCTCTATGGTCCTTATACTGAAGGTGAAAGAGGCATTCTCCATTGACCAGTACATACCTATAATCCTTAGTAATTTTTGTTTCAAGATTATCACTAAAATCATTGCTGATCGTTTCTCTCTTATGGCTCCTAAAATTGTTACTCGCAATCAGTTTGGATTTCTTAAAGGACGATCTATTGTTAATTGTATTGCAGCTGCTTCTGAAGGGATTAATTTACTAAATAAGAAATGCTTCAGAGGTAATATGGCTCTAAAGATAGATATACGGAAAGCTTTTGATACCATGGACTGGAACTTCATCTTGGAAGTCATGGATGCTTTTGGTTTCTCTTTAACATTCCGAAATTGGATTTTGGAATTTTTTGCTTCAGCTCGCCTATCAATCATGATTAATGGTTCGGTTCATGGGTATTTTAGTTGCTCGCGTGGGGTGAGGCAAGGAGACCCACTTTCGCCTCTTATTTTTTGTATTGGGGAGGATTTTCTTAGCAGGCTTATTATAAAACTAGTGGATGATGGAAAATTTTCAGTTATGAGTCACACTAGAGGTATTGCTTTCTTGTCCCACCTTCTTTAAGCTGATGATATTCTTATATTTGGCAAAGCTTCTTATGCTAATATTACTGTTATTCGAAAGGCTTTTGACATTTATGGTTCTTTGTCTGGGCAATATATGAATTGGATGAAATCCAATATCTTCTTTGGCAAAGTGGTTTCTCCTAGAAGGGCAGTTTCTTTAATTGGAAACATAGAGATTCGAAGAGCTTATATGCCTTTTAATTACCTTGGTGTGCCCATCTTTGCTGGGGCTCCGCGAACTAATCATTTGAAGCAGGTGGCGAACAAAATCTTGAGTAAATTTTCGCAGTGGAAGAGAAGTTCTCTCTCTCTTGTTGGTCGAGTATGTCTGGTGAACTCAATTATAACTGGGTCTCTCATCCATTCTTTTGCTATTTATTTATGGCCTCGTAACCTGCTGGGTTTGCTTCAAAAAGCGATTAGAAACTTCATTTGGACAGGCTCAACTGCAACTCGGAAGCTTGTGGTTGTCTCTTGGAAGCAATGCTGCAAATCTATTAAAGAAGGTGGAATCGGTGTTAAAAAAAATTTAATTTTTTAAACAAGGCCATGCTTGCTTCCTTGTCATGACGTCTGCTCTCACAATCTGAATTCCTGCTGGACACTCTTAGAAAGCAATTCTTACATGAGTTTGGGCTGCCAAGGAGGGTAGCTTTCAGATCTTCGGTATGGTGCTCAATAAAATTTATTTTTCAAGACCTGTGAGCTAACTCTCTATGGTTATTTGGTCGACATTCCAAACTGAAATTCTAGACTGATGGCTGGTTATTCCCTTCAGTAGCGGACAGGTGCAATATAGCTGAAAAAGAACAACGAAAGTTGGTGAATCCCATTTCTGATTTTATCAATCATGGAGAATGGACTTTCCCGGATTCTTTTAGTGCTGAGGTTGGATGCAATATCACAGGTTAATCCCCTTTTAGAAGATAGTGATGTTTGTGTCTGGAAATTCTCTTCTAAAGGTACTTTCACAACCAAAGGCTATTATAATTATCTTAGTGGTCCAACTCATTTAGCCTCATGGAGTTGTTTTTTGTGAGGATCCTTTATTCCTCCATCACGCTCTATCCTGTGTTGGCGAGCCTTCCTTGGTCAGTTGCTGACGGAGGATGTTTTGATTAGTCGAGGCTTCGCTTTTCCGTCAAGGTGCTCACTTTGTTTGGAAGCTTGTGAATCAATTTCTCACATTTTTGTGAATTGCAAGATAGCCACTTTGCTTTGGCAGGCGGTAACTTCTTTATTTGGAGTGGGGATTCACACCAGTGGCACTTTTATAGATTTGATTCATGGAGCTGTTCATGTTAAGTTAAGCTCTCAACTTATGCCATTTTGGCGTGTTGCTATTGTTTCAGTAGTTTGGATTATTTGGCATAGTAGAAATGAAGCAATCTTCTCATATCAGCCAACCAATCATTTTAGATTATTACGGCAGCTTTGGAGATTAATTAGAGAGGTAGATTTCTTTCGGTTGGGCTGTATGTCGGGCAGCAGTGAAGAGCGCATGTTATTTCACAACATGGGAATTCAAGGCATTCTAAGGAAAGCTCCGAAGATAATTTCAGTAGTGTGGCAGCCTCCTCCAAGGAACTGGATCAAAATTAATACTGATGGATCATCTATAGGTAATCCTAGTATTTATGGTATTTCTAGTGCAGGTGGTGTGTTCAGGAATTGTCGTGGGTTCTGCAAGGGAGCTTTCGCCTTTCACATTGAGTTTTCCTATGCCTTTGTTGCTGAATTAAGGGCGGTTATTATAGCAATCTCTAAGGCTAGGGAATTTGGTTGGGATCATATTTGGCTGGAATGTGACTCAATGTATGTGGTTTCTTTAATTAAGAATCGATCGCTAGAGGTACCATGAGATTGTCGACTTGCCTGGTCAACTTGCATTGACTATATTCAGCGTATTTCTTTTGTTGTCTCTCATGTCTACAGGGAAGGAAATCAGCTTGCAGACAGCCTTGCAAACTTTGGCTCGACTAATCATAGTTCTCATTGGTGGACTTCATGTCTTGATTTTTGTAAAGGTTTATTATTTGAGGATTTCTCCTTTAAGGAGAAGTTTCGTTTTAGTTGATTTTGTTCTTCTCTCTTTGGAGACTTGACCTTTTATTGTATTCTCTTTTTATTTTTATTTTTAATAATATTTGCGAGCTATGAAAGATGAAGGAGGTGCTATGGAGGTGCCAACATAGTTGGGATGTTCTGGTGCACTATCTGATTTTTGACCTCCGCTTTTACTCAAAAAAAAAAAAAAAAAAACCTTCACAATTGATTTAGTCATTAGAGTTTCTTTGACAAAAAAAATTCCGTACATCTAAATAAAATTCAAACCATTGGATGGAAAAATATAGACAATTTATAAATTTGAAATTCAATTATGTAATCTATTTAAAGTTTGTTTTCGACTGTATCGAAATAAATAAAATAATAATTTTATAACTATGCAATGTATAGGTATTACTAGTTGAATTATAAATTGTGTACTTATGAAGTCCTTTATTGCAATTTGCAAATTTTATCAACAAGAAGGAACTATGCTAACTGCCTGTGTATATTGGCAATGGCAGCCCATATGTGTATGAATTGATAACAATTACTCAACTTACATTTGATGGAGGATGATGCCCAAAGCTTTTTAGGATTAGTTGATAGTAAGGCTGAGTTTGAGTTTGATTAATGTCATATAAAAAAATATTTCACACCAATATATACTCAAAATTAAAATGTTGTTGATGTATAACTTACAATATTCCTCTTTATTTGACCTTAGTTAATTCACAAATAAAGAAAATTAGGGGAGAAAGAAAAAAAAAAATGATAGGTGGACTAATTTAAAGGTGGCAAATGGATGGGTTATGATGGGTATGGGTTCAATTTAAATTTGTTAAGTGGTATGTCACATATTTATTACCCATTTAACTATTATATGAATACTCACACAATCACATTCATTTAACACATACCATTCATTTACCCTTTTATTATATAAAAATAATTTATTTTATAATATTCAAAATAATTTTTTGAATACATGACTAACATAATACATCATAAAAATAGAATTTAATTTCAGACCCTTCCTTTTCACTAGAATTTCCATAAATATAAGTCTTATAGTTTCACCAACAATTATACCCATCTGATACACAACTCCAATCCAATTGATATTGATATGATATGTTGAGAGAAGCTTTGATTCTTTTTTTTTTCTTTTTTTATAAAATAAAATATAATTATAAATAATAATAATAAAAATGGGTAGAATTTTCTTTTAAAAAAATGGGCTAGTCATGTAAAAAAAATTATTAATGGATTGAGATAAATACCCATACTCAACTCTTTTACACTCATATATTGAGAGGATAAATGGATTAAACTCATTACTGATCCATTTATAATATTTTTTTTTTTTTAAATATACACATTTATAATGTTAATTATCTATTTATCACTCATATTTCATATTCTTATTTAAATGTGTGAATATGGATGGAAAAATGGGTATGTGTCATTTTGACACCCCAATCACTACATTATTAGGACCATGGAGTATTAAAGGTTGAACTACCCTAAAAAATAAACATTAAACCAACTTAGCAGGGACAGTTTTAGAGAGGGGCCATCTCCCAAACATTAAAGATTAGATGATTTTAATGCTAAACTACAACTAAATATGCATATAAAAAGCCATATTCTTATTACTTTAAAAAAAAAAAAAAAAACAAAACAGAGCCTTTTACAATGTCTTCTAAGCTAATTGAATCCCAAAGAGAAAACTCGGAAATCTACGAAGGAGAAGATTTATGCAAGCAAAAATGTTACCAATTGATGATGAGAAAGAATTAGACCTGTTAATGGCCAGCTGCGAACCACAATTAGTGAATAAAATTAAGAGTTTGTATATAAATATTTTAAAAAAATAAAATATTCTCATACATACTTTTTTTTTAATACACTTATTAAATTTTCTATTTCAAAAATATCTCATTTTTAAAAGTATATCATAAATATATAAAAATATATCAAAAGTATATAACAAGTATATCATAAATATATATAAAAAAAAAAGTATTTTTGAAAATCTAAAAAAATAAAAGGAATATTTTTGAAAAAAAACTTAAAAAACGTGTATTTAGTGTAATTTTCTAAAAAAAATTACGGCAAATCTTTAAAAAATTGAATATTTTTCAAATTTATATTCGGCCATAAACAACTCTAAGAAAGAATAGAAGTTAATTAAATAAATTACCAATAAAACTTTTTTACTGCTGTATTGAATTTTTTTTTTTTTTTGTTATTATTATATGTTTCACTTTGTTTTAGCAGACAACATATAAGAAAATTAATAAATCTTATGGGAAGTATTATATGTGAGCCTTTTCTATTGATTCATTGGATGAATTTATCGAGTGTATTTAAGATGTAATTTCTAAATGTATAATTAAGCGTGAGAGATGCACTTTTAAATTTGTTTGAGAAATAATTAAATTCTAGTTAAAATTTAAACCAATCCGTTAAAACATTGTTAAATTTAAAATTTTAACTTACTATATTATTTGCCAAACATTTAATTATTAAATTATTAACTCAATGACAACAATTTTTTTTTCAATATTTATAATTCTATACCAATTAGACATTAGTTTAAAAAAACTTATAGTTTCATAACTTTGGAATTTGGAGCTAGTTTCTTTCAAATACATGCAATTAAGTAATTTTGAGAGTTTGTACAAATTTGTTTAGTATAAATGAATTTTATTAAAAAATATTCATTAACAAATTCACACATAACATGTTTTTTTGAAAGAACACAAAAATTCATTTGACAATCTATATTTTTAATTCTATAAAATTAGTTGTATTTAAGTGAAATTTTATCAAAATTGAATATTTAGAAATGAATTTATTGCAAATAAAATAAATTATTTACTTATTCATTACAAATTGGGGCAGAAAATGTTAGACTATGAACTTATTTGGAATTATTGTTTAAGGTTAAAAAAACACTTTTTGATTTTTTTTATTTAATTGATTATTTTTTTTAAAATTTTTTAAAATTATTTTTTAGAAAAACATTTATTTACCTTTTTTTTAAACAGTATTTTTAAAACTCAAAAAAAATTTATTTTTATTTTTTTAAAAATGCTTTTTCGAACCGCAATGCCAAACAGGGTATATCCACTATCACTAATCAATTTTTTTTCTTCTTCTTAAGGAAATGACTTAAAGTTGTAACTAGTCCAAACTACAAAACGTCCGAGAGTAAAAAAAACAAAATGAACACAGTATTGTTGGATTGGAGCCATTCTCCCTCGCTTATTTGTCTTTGTAGTTTTGTAGTTTAGAATTAAGAATAAAAGATATTTCACCTGTAAAAGATTTACCAATAATAATAATAAAAAAAAATAACCTACTATAATACCCTTAAAATTTATTTTAATTAGAATTTTAATTTCTATTAATTCAAAATTATCATTTTTAGTTCCTGACATCTATTTATAATTAACTCTTTAATTATTGTATAATGTATATAAAACTAAGAATTTTTTTTTTTTCTAAATTTTAGTTATCAACATTTTAATTTATATAACATTTTCACCCTCAAATTTTAAAAATATAATGTATTTTAATCCTTTAAAAATATTTTATATTAAAATACTTTTTTTTCAAAATGTATAAATACACACACAGAAATAAGAAATAGACACGTACATACCTTAAAATCATAAAATACTTTAATCTCTAAAAATTTCACACTTTTCTTTTAATTAAGTTTATTTATTTAGGACTAAAAGTCCTAACTTTTACACTTGAGGCCTAACTTAAGTGGTAAAAGCATCACTCTTGGGAGTGAAAGATTTTAGATTCAAATCTCCTCCTCCACACTAGGTGAGATAGATTTCGCCTTTATAACGAGTGTAAGAGGATGACTGTTCTCTATTGTGTAGCCCACGACCCATTGGACCTTCCTAGTATAAAAATAAAAAAAAAAGAAAATTACAGGTTATACCAAATTTTGAGAGTGTAAAAGTGTTGAATAAATTTTCTTATTCGGCAAATCTTTTTGAAGCTTGGTCTGATCTTCACGACGAAGAATCCAACGACAGTGATTATGGTGGTGGTGGTGGTTGGAGGAGCGAAAGAGAAGCATCCGAAGTGTTTTGCGGCAGCGGAGATGGATTACAGGGCTTTAAACTTTGTTCTTGAAGAAATTTCACAACAACTCACTTGATTTCTTAGCAACACATACATATAAATGGAGAGAAAGAGAGCTAAAAATATATTTTTTGAAGGAAAAAAAAAGTTCTTTTGCTAAAACAGATAAGAGGGTTTTTTATGGTGATTATATTTTTTTTATATATATAATAAACTAAAATAACAAAGAATGTGCAAAGAGAGAAAGAGAGAGTTGTTTTGTTGAGTTAAATACTGTGTAGCAGAAACAATTGTTTAAGCAAATAACTGATTTTTGATATTGAATCATGAGATATATTAGATTTTTGAATGTGGGATAAAGTTTTATAAACTCTCATGATATCACATGGCATTAGTACCTTTTTTTTTTTTTTTTGCCTAAAACATGGCATTAGTACTTTATCAATAATAATTGAGATTTTTATATATTTTTTTATATATTTTATTTTGAATATAAGTTTTGTTTATTTTGTTTATATATTTAATTGATTTTTGATTGATTTGATGTATATATTTAGTTGATTTGATATACTCAAAATATATCAAGAATATATCATTTGTTGTTATTATAATCATTTTTAATTTAATATTTTTTTATAAATTTTAAAATAATAAATCAACCAACAACATAATTTTTTCAAATCTTACTAAAATATATTAAATGTATATCAAATATACTGAATAAATACCATTTTAAATTAGAATATCAATTTTAAAAATGAACACTAAAAATTTAACAGGTATATACTAAACATATACCCAACATAAACTCAAAATATACTACGAATATACTCAAAATATACTACGAATATACTCAAAATAAACTCAACATATATCATTTCACTAAAAACATAAAAATATATAAAAAAATTGCTAAAAAACGTATTTTTGTAAAAAAAAAAGTCAAACAGCTTATTTTTTATAAAAAAAAATTAATCAAAGTGCTAGAATGTAATATTAAGTTAGGTATTTCTGTAAAAATTTCCAAAAAAAAAAAAAAAAAAAAAAGCCTAACTTTTAAACAGTTGAAACTAAAATATTAATTAATACAAACCTACCCTGTTTCAAGTCGATGGAACTGTTAACGTAAGTTGCTCGAGAGGCTAGCGCTAGTAGAATGGTTGGCAAGTTCTATTTTTTTTTTTTTTTGGGCCAAAGGTTGGCAAGTTCTATTAGGAAACTAACCTATACTTTTTGGCACATTCATAACAAATTAATAATCCTACCTTTCCTTTTTAAAAAAATAAAAATAAAAATCCTACCTTCCCGATAAATCAGTTCTTTGTGAACAAGTAACAAATTGACTCCCCACTTGCATACAATCACAACTCTAAATTTATAGAATTTTGATATTCTCCATTAATCTTAACCGTTGAATCAAATGAAAGATATTGATCTAACGGTCGAATGTTCATGTATATGTTAGTACATGTTTACTGAATTATTACAATTTCTAGATTGGCAATACCAACCATATTGTAGCAGGTTTGGTATTACCAATCCAACAGATAGATCATAAAAGCATCATCTAACCTAGGTTACTATCTATGAAGCATAGACACCTAAATTTTGAACATATATAAACACTTTCTGGACACAACAACAACACTTATTAAGTTATTAAAAAATAGTCGTGTCAGCATGTCCGTATCATGTCATTAATATATAGCTTGTCCACATTATGTGCCTCAAGTTCCTACTCTCTAACATACATTAAGAACTTTGATGCTTTAATGCTAAAGAACCACAGAATGTATATATATATATAAAGTCCATGTCTATTTTCTCAGCAACTCGAGTTTCAATCCACATGCTGCCATTTTTTATGATAAGGAAGCAAACCTAACAATGTCATCTCAACTAATCAAATCTCAAAAAGAGAATGCTGAGATTTACCATGGAGAAGATCTCTGCAAGCAGAAACTTCGTGAACTACTGGAATATTTTTGTCTCCCTCCTGGCATCTTACCCTTGGACATCATGGAGCTGGGCTATAACCAATCCAGTGGATTTATTTGGCTCAAGCAGAGGAAGAAGAAAGTGCACAAGTTTCACCTCATTAATAAAACTGCCTCTTTTGATACTGAAGTCACAGCTTTTATTGAAAAGGGTAAGCTGAGAAATATAACTGGCTTCAAGGGTAAACAGCTTCTCCTTTCATTTTCCCTTTCTACCATCTGTATCAGAGATCCATCTTCTGGCATGATAGAGTTTGCAATCTCCGATGCTGTGAGTATGCCGTTCCCAGTTTCAGCTTTTGAGCTCAAAGATGACAAGGGTGATAGTCAGAACAACAGTAACTAATTTACTTGCAGCTCAATTAAACATAAGAAAATAAAATCTGATAGGAGGGATTATAGTTCAATTCTCTAAATTAAGTTGGAAATTATTTAGGCTATAAAATAATCCAAATGCATCAAATAAAGCACAAAATAATAAAGCCTTGTAGAGTTCAGTTGTTGCATATATAAGAAATACCATCAACTTACTGAGTAACAAATAACTACATTTGCTTGTAGAATGATGCTGATAGAAATAAGGCTATCACACCAAACCATGATATATTAGCAACTTTTCACCTTACCTGCGACAAAGATCAAATGCATGTCTTATCCTTAGACAATCAAATATCACACTTTTCCTTCTATAAGAGACAAGAAATCTGTTGAAGAAAATTGCTACACATCGGTTTGCTGGAAAATAAAGCATCCGTATTGACAAGGCACATAATTGCAAAAAGACTAAAGGAGTCTTTGAATTTGTACTGCTAGAGATTAATTGATGTCATATAAAGCTTTTTTGATAAATAAACAACCTATATTATTTAACAAATCAATTTTATAATTTCCTGCAGACTATATAATAAAGCTTCAAAGCAGGATCCACCATCTCCATCACTGTTAGTCCATTACCATATCAGAAGGTGTTCCTACTTCCTAGGTTTCCATCACATAAAAATAATTCCTCACCTGGATGCAAACTCAAAAAGCAAAAGGAATAAAGAAGAGGAGTCTTACAGTCTTCCTAAGTTGCAGGGTGGCTGTCAATTTTTTAGCAAGTAGGACCTAAAATTTACCTCAATAGAGTGTGAATGTTAGTGAGTGTGCATTCACATGCATGGATGGGAGAGAGAAGAAGAACTGTCATGCGGAATCATTAACAACCAAAAATTTCATATGCACGAGCTTCAGCAAAAAGAAATCCAACTCTAACAATTCCTTTACCTTTGTTTTTTTTTAATTCTAAAGCTACAAAGATATTCAATCTTTTCCAGAAATTTTTCAAAGAAACAAAAAATAATTCAACAAAAAATAATTCTTAACATGTGATTAGCATAGCCCATGAACACTTCCTCATGTAGAAAAGAGAATAAGAATTACAATGATACTGCCCTCTTTTCTTTTCAACAAGTAAGAACATTGCTAAAATATCAAACACCAAAAATATGTTCGAAATCACAATATTCATTGAAAATTAAATGATTACTAGAGTTTCTATTACAACTCCAATAGGCAAGTGACTTGCCATCCTGGGTTAGCCTTTCATCTAGTTCTTTACAACCTAGTACCTAAACCAACATAATTATTTGGTGATATTTGACTGTCAAATCAGTGAAATATTCAGGAGTGTGTTCAGAGAGTAAGCATTTCCCTGTTTACTAGCTTCTACCTTGTAACAAATATGATGTCAAAGATGATTAAATGAGGAGATGGCAAATGATGTTAAGAGTACAGTAAAATAGTATATTTATTTGAGTGAAAGCCAATTTGCACAAACTTTTATGGACAAGTGAAAGCTTTAGTCAATAAACCAGCTGCCACCTGAAACCCAAAACAAAAGAGATGCTCTAGAGTACATTGGACTTACCAGTAAGGACAGATTATGTGGAAAGCTCTCTTAATTCTGATAAGAAGTATACAGCAATTGACAAGTTCCTGTTCATCTGGACTTAAACTGGAAGAACTACCAACTTGCTTGCTTGATCATCAAAATCTTTTCTGTGAAACTGAAGGGTGTTGTAAGCTTCTAACAGCTATCCACTCAACTTCACTCTATTCAAGGCCTTCTTTTTTGCATGTAAAACCATCTATTGAGTTTCTCTCTATTTGGTCTATTGGCCTTCCTCTAGCTCCAGAGTACTTCTGTCTTGAAAAACTTTGAACTACTCATAGGAGCAGCCACTCATCTTTGCAGCACCAGCTAAAATCATTTTCCAATACTATTATCTGTTGCAAAATTGTGTTGTTTCCTGACCTCAAATTCTATCCTTACCTGTCTCATGAATCTCCCATCTAAAGTTTTTATTTCCCACCATGCTTGTATTTCCTGCTTAGATTCTTCCCTAGAGTGGTGATTGGAGATAATAGGACTTCATCAATATATAGTCCAGGCACATTGCTAGCCATCTACTGTGAAAGCAATTTCTGTTGGCTGCAAAATAGTTCCATGAAGGCTGACAATGCTAAAGAATTCTGTTAGCCTCTATAACTTCCCAATCAAATAATTAGTATGCTAATTTTACAGCAGAATTTATGAAGTCTCCTCCCACCTTTTCAGAAGCATTATTTGGTTCTTTTTCACCACTAGATTGGTACCTTCGAATTCCAAGAGTCTTGTAATCCCAGACAATCTCAGAAATCTCATCTTGAGGTAAAGTCAAACCTTGATGTTTTATTGATCTATGTAACTCACAAAAGAATTTTGGGTCTTGTAGTCTAATGTATTCACGCAAAACTAGTTCATGATCTGGGACCCAATTCCTTGGAAATGGAGTATAATCACAAGATGGAATCAAAGACATATGGGAGAATTGAACACCTTCAATTGCATCCACAAGTCCCATCCTCAAAAGATCAGAATATTCAGGTGCAGAATTGTTACTGCTCTCCCTCAGTGGCTGACTGAGATTACGTGAAGCAATCTTGTATACCTTAGCACGTGATTTTAATCTATACCTGGCAGCGTAAAGTTTAGCCAATGAGCTACGTATCACATATGCACAAAATCCAACCACTTTCTTTCTATTATCAGCATATCTATACCAATCAGCCATGGTCTCAAGAAACTTGTTCATTTGGGCATTTGAATGAGCTTGACTTGAATAGAGCATAGGATTACAAGGCAATGGCTCTGGATCCTTATCACCCTTAACAAACTGAAGGCGCCTAAATTGACGAATACACTGTTGCAAGCTCGCAGTAACTGAAAGCAAAGTCCCCACACCCTTTTCACTTACAATTTTGCCCCCACTTGCTGTGTAATGAAGTGTAGGGTGTATCACTCTTCGGCAAATTATATGGTCCAAAAACTGAATTCCCCTCGTTATGTGTTCAATCTCAATTTTAGAACTGTCCAACCTAATCCCCAACCTACTATCACAAAACTCAATGATTTCCTTTCGAATTTGCACTGCATCCTCTCTGGGGCCTCGAATGCCAATCAGAAAATGACCTCCATATCGAATGTAATCCATTTTCCGGGTCTTCTCTTTCCCACCGGACGGAACAAACTCTGGCCAAGAAGGGTTATGACACCCATCATCTATTGAATCTTTCCATATTGAGTCAAGCTTATTTGGCCTAAAGAACTCAACTATCTTCTCTTCCATCATTTGGTCCAATTCATTAAGACAAACATTAGCAAGCAATGGACTCAAAATCCCACAATAACCATAATCGGGTACCTTCACTGCCTCCTCTGGAGCAAAATCAAAGAAGGTTCTCAACCAGTAGGGGTCAGGTTTTGGCTCATTCTCATTCAAAATCCTCTTTTTTGTAGCCCTCTTCTTTTTTTTCCTCCTCAACTCTCCACTATCACCACTGTTTTGTGATTGTTGACTCCTAATTGGTGATTTAAGCGCAGTTTTTATCAAATTTAACACTTTCTTATCTTTAACAACCTTTTCAACGCATCCAATGACAATATTAGCATCAATATCATAAAAAATCTCACTTAAATCACCTCGCAAAAACCATAAATATCCTGCAAAATTACTTCTAATTGTTCTAATTACAGTGTGTGCGTTTCTTCCGGGCCTAAAAGCGTGGGACTTACTCGAAAACCTTGCTTCAAAAAAGGGCTCCAGCACCATTAGCAGCACTTCCTGTACCACCCAATCCTGAAAGCATGGATCGTTCGAATCCAGCATTGCTCTGAGCTTCGTTTTGGAGACGAGTTTGTTGAACGACTTGTCATTTGGGCTGCGGATGATTTGGTGAGCCTTGTCGTTCCATCTGAAGCGATTGTGAACAACGGCGTTTTGGAGGGAGAGGAGAGAATGAAGAGTGTCGGTGTGGAGAGCACTACGGGGAGGGAAAGTTCCAGTCACGTGGGCGCAAGAACGCTGGTAAGCGAGGACCCAGAGATCGAGTTTTGAGAGGAAGCCACTGAGGTTTTGGAAAGTGGTATGTGGAGGTGAAGAGTAGGATTTGACCCATAGTGAAGTGCAGATTTCGATTGGATCTTCTTTAAGGAGAGAATAGGGGTCATGGTGAGTGGCAAGGGAGGATAAAGAACGTAGGAAAGGTAGGGATTTCAGGGAGGGAATAGAGGAGGGAAGGTGTTTGATAAATGTTCTCAATGACATTTTTTTCAATACTCGGTCTGGTTCAAAGGGTAAAATGGTGGTATTTGCAAGTGTTTTGGCTTTTTGGGTTCACGGAGGGCAGGAGAGCGAAGGAAATGAAGGGGATGGAGTGGCGGAGGCCGGTTTTTCTGCGCGGTTGTTTTGGTGACTAATTGTTGGCTCCTGGCGGGCTTCACTTTTAAGCGTAAGATACTGTCGTTTTAAAGGTCCTCCTGCCGAAGGCTAAATTGCTGGTCAAAGTAAAACTGTGCGAGGAAAATAATTCACTGGTCAATTACCCCATTTACCCTCTTTACTCGGCAAATTTGAAACAAGGGATTTGCAAAAGTTTCTTAGCTCTTAGGCCTTATCTAACCTGCTCCAAGAGAAAATTGATCGATATATACTGGTAAAAAAGAATGCATATGATAATGAATCAGGTAATTAATAATAATTATATAATAGTTTCTAAAGCAACCAAGGTTTAAAAGGAGAGAGGTAAATTTAACAAAAGGCAAGTTTCTTAATTAATTTATTTTTTCATATAAACTTTCTAGCACTAATAAATTTGAACTCTCAAGTCTCCTATATTATGAGACAACAACTACTAATCACTTGAAGTGGTGGCAAGTGGTAAGCAAGTGTTCACTCATTTGTTTGATTTAAATTTCATTTTTCTTGTAACTGATTATATGTAATGTTTAAATTTTATGAACTATGTTTAAAAATTATAATCGGAATAATCTTATAAGAAGGAATTTGAGTTTTCTAATAATACTCAAATGATCGATGCGTTTTATACGCTAACATTTTATATTAACACTTACACCGACATTACGAAATAGAGGCAATAATTAATACACCTAAAATTTTTTTATTTTTCAGTTAAAAAAAAAATGAAAACTTCTACTAGTTGAGTAGCTATTACATTATGAGTTTAGTTATAAATTATATTAATCATAAAACACCAAGAAATATATATATATGGACTGGTGGTATATAGGGTCATAATTAACAAATTGCAAAGCTATAAATTCGTCCGTGTGTTGCATACATGGAGTACACGCTACGAAAATGTCAATAGTCCATGAAACAGTGGCCCTGCAAACGATGCAAACTCACATGCACGGTTTCCTTGAATTTTTTGGGCCAATGCTCAAATGTGCATGGATATCGAATATTATATATATATATAACAAAACAAAATGTCAAAGCAACAGACATCTCTCTCATTGACAATTTAACATGCCTCAACCCTCATCAGAAGGCACATCTATATGCCATTAATGGATCAGTAATCAATTGCAGAAGGTATATAGTATTACCACTACTAGTAATTTATTTTTAAAATTAAATAATAAAAGAAGAAGAAGAAGAAGAAGAAAGAAGGGGAAGAGTGAAAAAGGGTTCACTCATCACTCTGTCTCTTCTTATTCATTTACCAATACCAATCCCAGTCTTTCAGTTCTCATAAGTTATAAACTTTAGTAAAATTCTATGAAATCACACATTCCTCTAAGGTTTTACTTTTAAGAAAATGAAAATACATATATGAGGTGAATTCAAACAAATAAACCAAATTCATAAAAACAAAAGAAATTAATCAGTAATCAGAGTAATATTTTAGAACTCAAAAAGGGGAAGATCAGATTCATCATGCATTAAAGAAAGTTAAAGAAAGAAAGAAACAGAACATATATATCAAACTCATATAGGTTTTATATATTTTTTATTCGATTATTAGCTATATTATCGATAATTTGTTACAATGTATCCAAAATCGTCTCTACACATTCAAAGCCAAAGTATAGCTTTCAAAGAAAAGAGAACCCAATTCAACAATCAGGGTTTAGTGTTCGATGAAAAGTCGCAGACAAAAGTGACTCTGGAGTTGGGTTTTTCATTATGGCAAGGAGATGAAGAACCAGAAGGAGGAACAAAACCCTTAGGAAGCATAACAGAGAAAGGCCTAATTTTGAAATTCTTGATCTGTTTCTTTCTCTTCTTATTCACCGTTTTTGCTTTGTTTTTCTTCATCTTGTTCTTGTTGTTGAGTTCTTCAGAATTGTCGTCCAAGATTAATGGCGGTGTGTTCTTGATGTATAACACTTGGTAATATTGGGTTCGGGTGAGTTGTTTTGGGAAATTAGATTTGGGTTGGATTGAAATTCCATGGGAAGGGAAAGCAACGTCTGATATTACAAGAAACAAGAGAAAGAAGAGAAAGAAGAAAGGACAAACAAGCTTCCAGAAAAGAAGATTGAAACCCATTATTAGCTAGTGTTGAGAGATTTTGCTGTGGCGCATTTGTAATATTGACAAGGGAAATTTTGGAAGAGAACTAATTAGGCTATATGACTATGAGATTTGTGATTTGTTAATCCCAAAGGGTTTTATTGTTGCTTTTGAGAGAGAAGAAGGTGCATCACTGTACTGTGTTCATAGGGTTTTACATATATACAGTAACGATCAAGATCAGGAACTATATATAAGAATTAATGTAAAAAAGAAACGTCAGCCTGAGCAATTAATTAGTCACTCTTTTAAAAGAATTAGTTACAACACTGCTATAATTTTTAATATATATCCTTACATCTCCTTGTGTATTTTTAAGAATTATTATTTTTATTTGAAACCAAAGGTTAATTTATTTAGTAAAAACTAATAAAATAATTGAGTCTTAATTTACTCATAAATTATAATTTCAAGAGTTAACTCAATAAATAAGAAAGTTTGTTTCTCGTTTTATTGGATGGTTTAATAAATAAATTAAGTTTGTTTCTCGTTCTATTGATAATTTAATAGATAAATTTATCATAAATTTTATATTGTTTCGCAATTATACCATATTTTTTATTTTGTGTTAATTTTACCATAATTTTAAATTTTAGTTGTAATTCTATCCTAAATCATAATTTTAAATTATTATTATTGTAATAAATTTTTAAGTTGGTCTCCTCATTAATATTTTTTATCTTTATATACTATTGTAATATATTAAAAATATTATGCTATCTTATTTATTTTTATTTTTTTATATTGTTACTTTTAATTTTGTTCTTAATTTAATTTGTTCAAATAAGGTTATTATATGAAAAAATAAAAACTCATAAACTTTTATATTAAATACCTATTAATTATCTAATATTTGTTTTTAATTATTTTTTAAATACTTAAAATTATATAAAAATTTCAAAAATTTGTATAAAAAGACAAGTCAATGAAGTAACTAATTGTTAACAAGGACACCAACTAATTGCGGGATCATCTAATTTAATTAATGTGCTAACACGCATGAATTGGAGTTTAAGAATTAGTTTGAAAATTTTATATCTATTTATTCTACTGCGGACTTATAGTTGCTGGAGAAGTACAAAAAAATAATGATAGTAGTGAAGAGTAAAAGTTTTAATTTCCATAAAAAAAAAAAAAAAAAAAAAAAAAAAACAAAACATTTTCGATTAAATTTACAGTGCTAAGATTCATATAATATGTTAGGTGGTGTTTGATAACCATTTAACAATTAAAATTAAAATTTTCAGTATTTAATTATTTTAATTTATTTAATAATATATGTTTTAAAAGTTTTAATTAAATTAAAAATTATTAAAAATAATAAGTTAAAATTTAAAATTTATAGTGAATATAATAAGTGATTAAATTTTTAAATAATTTTATATTTTAAAAATTATATCACTTATATTATTCAGCACTTAAATTTTTAATACTTAATCTTATATTTTACCAAACACCACTTTATTGTGATAAAATTTATAGTTATATTTATTATATATTTTGTTTTAAAAAATAAATTTAAATTTTAAATTATTAAAATAATAAATTTAATTTGAAACATGATTGGCTTATATAAGATAATTAAGTATTTTGTTTTAAAAAAAAGTTATTATGTTAGAATTTTGGATATGATTTTTAAATATAAGATTCCCTCAACTATAATTGATAAACATAGATGTTGTTTTATTTTAGCATTGTGGACCGGAGGAGGAAAATTTAATTTTGAGCCCTGGCAATAAACATATATATTGTTAATATTAATAAAAAAAAAAAGCTCATAAATTTCTTATATTCCGTGAGAGCTTTTTCTTGAAGAAATATATACTAATAATTTTCAGATTTCATAAAGAAAAGTGAAAATTAAAAAAAAAAAAAAATCAACATTTGAATTAAAAAATCCAAATTATTTATTTATCTGATATTATTATCCCTTAAAAGGCTTAAACCCTCTATTACAACCCCCAACCATGGTGACTCGGTGCGGACTGCGGACAAAAAGTCTCTCCACTCTCTCCCTCCGCCCGCATTGACTTCAACGGAAAGCTTTTAAAACTAACCCAAACCAAACAGAAAACAAAACAAGTAGTTGCTAGTATTTTACCATTCCCGCGAATTCAATTCTCCGCCCACCCAAACAAATTTCATTTTCCCTTCCTTTCTCTCTAATTTCTCCGTCAAAGTTTTGATTGATTGGATCGGATTTCTTAGTTTGATCTTATATTCTCAAGTCTTCCATTGTTACTTTCTGCCTTTCTCTCTCTCTGCAACCTGAAAATAGCAGAGATAGCGAGGCAGATCACCGGATTAAAACCCTAATCTAATTGAACATGTCGAAATCCCTTCCTTATTCCATGAAAGATGTGCACTATGATAACGCCAAGTTCCGTCAACGTTCTCTCGTCAAGGTTTTCATATTCTTCCCCTAGATCTTGATCAATTTGACAATCACTTTTGTGTTTGATTATTACTAGTCTAGTTTCTGTTGAATTGTGGCTTTTATGAGTTTATGTCGGAAATTGAGATTATGATCAAGCTCTTTTGCTTTAAAAATTAGTCAATTGTGAAGTTCCTTTGTTGAAATAGAAATAAAACAATTACAATATCAATACAGTTTTGAAGCTTTAAGAATGTAACTAGAGGTTGGCTGTATGAAATATATTTCCCGCTAATGTTTATGTATTTGTTGGTTTGAATCTGTTACAAACGATTAGTGTCAGATCCAGTGATTTCTAATTTTAGATAGACATAGTATTTTCATTATGATTACAAATAATTTACCAATTTCATTTGAATGTCCTTGTGTTATCTCCCCTCCCCCTCCATTTTCAATCGCTCTTCATTTTCCATATTGTAAATATCATTTATTCACTTCGGAATGCTCCCGACTTATTTTCTTTCAGGTGATCTCACAATCCTTGATTACCAATAACTTAAAACGTGAATGTATAAGTTGTAGTACAGGGAAGTTTCTAATGTTACTAATGATCTTTGGTTTAGCATATGTTATGCTGACTCATGCAAGTGCTCCCCATTCTTTTTCCGATGTACTAGCAAAAGGAACAAATACTAGTGAAGAAGGTAAGATTACAGATGGTAGTAGCAGACTCGGGAGATTTTGGCGGAAACCACCAAGGCTTCCTCCTCGGTTATCACCTGATGAAAAGGTTAGAAATAATAGACTTATTCTTAAATCAGAGAAGCTAAATGCTGATTCAAAATGGATAGAAAGGCAACAAAAAGTAAAAGAGGCTTTCATCCATGCTTGGTCTGGGTACAAAAATTATGCAATGGGTTATGATGAACTTATGCCATTGAGCCAGCGGGGAGTTGATGGGCTAGGAGGTCTAGGTGCTACTGTTGTGGATGCTCTTGATACTGCCATGATAATGGGTGCTGATGAAATTGTTTCTGAAGCAGGCTCATGGGTTGAAACACACCTTTCTGATAGGATTAGTAATAAAGGCCAAGTTAATTTATTTGAAACAACTATTCGTGTCCTGGGTGGTCTTTTAAGTGCATATCATTTAAGTGGAGGGGAACAAGGGACCAACCCTATGCACAAGGGGCCTAAACCAATTGTTTATCTAGAAACTGCTCGAAACTTGGCTGATCGTCTGCTATTGGCTTTTACATCCAGTCCAACTCCTATTCCTTTTAGTGATGTTGTTCTACATGATCCCTCAGCTCATCGCGCTCCTGATGGTTTGAGCAGTACTTCAGAAGTTTCAACTTTGCAGCTCGAGTTCAATTATCTCAGTACTGTTTCTGGTGATCCAAAGTATGGGATGGAAGCTATGAAGGTTTTGGAACATATGAAGAATCTTCCAAAGGTAGAAGGGCTGGTTCCTATCTACATAAGGTATGGGTCTTCCACTTTTTTTTTAATGTTTTCTCACACTGTCAATAAATCAATCCTGTCCATATTGATTTGCATGGTGAAGACCTAAACAATTATTGTTGTTCTTGTTGTTTTTTGTTATTATTAATTTTCATTTCTACGCTATTGCCTTTCCAATTTAGAACTCATTCTGTCTAAACCACTTATTTCTAAGAATGACAAGTGAATGGGTTGGATTTGAGTCAGGTTTTCTGTTCTCAGCTGTGCTTCATGATAAAATGCCTGGCTGCAGATTCATTATTTTCCATTCTCTAATTAGTCTCTACCATAGTTGTTAAATCAGTTTCAAGTCAGGAATCAAAATCCCCATTTTGTGAATCCATAATCAAATCAAATTGTTAGATTTAGTACAAATTCTCAAAATCAATTAAAAATAATATATATTCATGAAAAAATAATAAAATTATATTAAAGAATTTAGAAGGATTGTGAGTGGGTCCACTAAAATAAAGTATCTCCCTAGATGGGCCATTTGAGATGGGCAGTTGGTCTAAAAACATTGTTACCTAATCAAATACAAAAGAGGGGAACTGGAGAATGAAAAAATGCAGTACAAGGAAGTACCTCTTTCATCATTGTCACAAGTACACTATGAGATTGGGAGAGCTCCGAAATATTGTGGGAATAACAGGATAGGAGTAGAAATTGTAGAATCATATATTACAAGTGTTGTTTGGTTGTCGTTTGGTTCTTTTCAGTATTTTAGGTATGTGAAATGTCTTTTATTTTTTTATTTTATTTTTTTATATCTTAGTTTAAACTACTGGGGAGAGGATTTAGGGGTTTCTTTACCTTAGAATTAAGGCTAAATTTTTAATTTTAGACTCACTGGATCTAATATTCCTGAGAAGGAAAGAACTGGTTGAATCATTTGATTGGTATCGATTCACCCAATTTGCTATTGGTCTGTAGATTTAAAACAGTGGAGTGAAAAATTGAATTGAATGGTACAATTCTAACAACTATGGTCTGTATCTACTCTTTTTGTTGACATTATATAATGGGGACAAAAGAAATTTTTTTGGAATCACCCTATGCTCCATAACCATTGCCACCATAACCATCTATTTAAGGAAAAGAACCTCTGCTTTCCTCATTCATCCAGTTGGTAATTTAGGAGTTTTTAGGTTTGATCATCTTCATCTCATGGTGACAAGAAAATCTACTGTTTAGACCTGCTTGTACACACAGAAAGAGAGAGGGAGAGATATCAGTTTTCTTTTTCTTTTTCGAGTTCCCAGTGGTTGAACTACATATTAAGGGTGGCTTCCTCTCTTCCTTAAACCCCTTTGACCCCCGTCATTGTTTGGAACCAAAACTTTAGGCACCTCATATTGTTTTTCAACTGGGCTTCTGCCATTCTATCTCAAGGGCCATTTACAAGGAAATCTCAACTTTTGTGATATATCTGGTTCCTATATCACCTGCAGGATGTCTTTATATGTTACATGATCCCCATGCTAAGTAGCTTTATAACTTGTGTAGGTTCCTATATCACCTATGGAATGATTGTGCTTCAGGAGCTTTTAGAAAATTGCCCTTTTAAGTGTTATGAGCTTGATTGGAGGGGGAGCTTCTTTTTCTAGTTGTGTTTTATTATTATTTTATTTTATTGTTGCTTTTTGTTAGAAAGGTATTAAGTATACCTGATCCTCCATGTTATAACATCCTTTTCATTTCTTAATAAAATTTCTTTTCTTATATCTGAAAAAAGAAAGTTAATGCGATCCCCATTTCTTTTATTCATCAATTTTTTTGTTGCTTTTATTCTCTTCTCCCCTTTTATGTCCCAAAACATGTTAGTGTGACTCAGTCTTCCTGGTTAGTGAGACAAAATGATTGTCTATTTAATACTTTCTTCCTGTCAATTGCAGCCCTGACACTGGTGAATTTAATGGAGAAAATATTCGACTGGGATCTCGTGGTGACAGCTATTATGAGTACCTAATTAAAGTATGGCTTCAGCAGGGAACCAGTCGGGATAGCAATCTTACATATCTATACAACATGTATGAAGAAGCAATGAAAGGTGTTAGGCACCTACTTGTTCAGAGATCAATCCCAAATGGATTGGTTTTTGTGGGGGAATTGCCTTATGGACCAAAGGGTGCTTTTAGTCCCAAAATGGACCACCTGGTATGTGGTATTTCTTATTACATTGGTGTTAACTAATTGATTGTCAATGTGTCCTATTTCTCCTTCGGATATTCTTGAAGGTTGGGAAGTTAAGAAATAGTTGGTTATATCTGCCACTTGATGTAAACTTACTGCTTCACTAGTGATTTTGTCTGAAGTCTGTCAAAGTCTTGAAGTATTGATTGACATTAGTATGCATGTGAGTTTTGGCATTTGTTTTTTGGTGCTGTAGGAATTAAAAGCTTTTAACCAATTCTCAGCTTGATGGCATATAATACCTGACACTTCAGGAACCATCACTCTTTTTCAGTTGAATGCTACTTTTAATGCATGCCACACTGTCTATACATTACTTTCTATTTGGTATATATTGAAGAATAAGTCGTCCAGATGATGCAAGGCATGCTGTTTGACATTAACCTAGGTTGGAGGGTTAAAGAATTAGTTATCTAGCGGGAGATGATTAGCCATTGTAGCTCACGTGAAGTTACTGGTTCACTTTATGACTTCCTCAGAAGTCCTTCAAAGTTTCAACAAGTGGTGAAGTGATGCATGAAGTATTTTTGTTTTCTATAACAATATCAGCACTGTCAATATCAATTTTGTTGTATGAAAAACATAAGAAGCTGTTCAGATAATGCAAGTTATGGTGCCACATCTTATACTATAAAATTTTCCTCATTAAGCCATGTAGAATTTAGAACATCCATAAGGTAAAATGATTGTTTTATGGTATACCAGGACCCAGCTTTTTGTGCTGAGCATATAATACTGTTCCTTTCCTTCTTTCCATACTTTTAATAATTTGGATGGGATGGATAGTAAATACTCGGGATTTGTCTCATATTATTACAGGTTTCATCTTTTCAAACTCTCTTGCAGTTACTCTTCCCCTTTTTTTAAAGCATATATCCCTAGATACCTATTTTTCTTCTTCTTCTAGTGGGAAGGCAATTGGAACTTAATGTAGCAGGTGCAGACAACATGCTTTATAATCCTGACATCTGAGATGTGCTTAAAGCTGAACTCATTTTTTAATTTTGACATTCTATTGATTTAGTTATGATGTCTGTGAACACATGGTGAAGAACCTCTCTATTTCTCTCTCTCCCTGATTTAGTGCATAAGTGGTTAGATGCATATATCCACTAATCAAAGTATATGTAAATTGCTGTATTCTTTGATTAGTTTGGAGGAAAGAAACATATAAGGGTTTTGAATTTTTGAGGGAGAGGAAATGCGTCTCTCTAGTAGATAGGTGGCGAAGGACTTACAGATTTTGGTCTAGCAGGCAGTAGGCAGCATTTTGCTGATGCTCAGGTCACTGTTGATTTTATTGGTTCCCTTTCTTGTAAATGACTTTCTCGTCGTTGGATTTTTGTTGGAGAGAGATTTGAATTTTTCTTTCTTGCATGTCCTTGGAATAGAAATCACTAAGGCCATCCATAATGCATATGTTCATAATAATTTATTGCTATGTAAACTTTCTACTTTCTTTTCCAGGTGTGCTTTTTGCCTGGCACACTTGCTCTTGGTGCCACCAAGGGCGTCACAAAGGAAAAGGCAATGAAAGATAATCTGCTCAAATTTGAAGACCTTGAAAATTTAAAGCTTGCTGAAGATTTAGCGAAGACATGTTTTGAAATGTATTCAGTAACTTCTACTGGCCTTGCCCCAGAAATTGCTTACTTTCACACCAAGGTTGGTTGGATTTGTAATATTTATTTTCTGAGAACATACATTGATATATGCACCAGATATTGTACTACTTGTTCTCCTCCCTGTTACTTTCTTTCATATTTTGAGCTTGTTCTTGTGTTTGTGTTATGCAATGATTTGATTTCTGGTTCTGAATTACGCAGGAATATTCTGAAGGTGGGCTTGATGGTGGAAATAAGAGTTCGAAATTTCTTGATGACATAATTATCAAACATGCTGATCGTCATAATCTTTTACGCCCTGAAACTGTAGAATCACTGTTTGTGTTGTATCGAATTACACAGGACCCAAAGTATGTTCTTGAAAATTCAGGCTTTAGGTTAATCCTGTATTCTTTGATTTCATTATATTATGCTGCACACAGGAAGAGTTAGTTTTGTCTCTTTCATGATTGTTGTATTTGTCTGACCAAATATCATGTACTGCAGATACCGTGAATGGGGTTGGCAGATCTTTGAAGCATTTGAGAAGTACACAAAGGTTGAGTCTGGTGGATACAGTTCTTTAGAAGATGTCACTGTGCTTCCTCCTCGGAGAAGAGACAAGATGGAGACTTTCTATTTGGGAGAGACACTGAAGTATCTGTACTTGCTATTTGGAGATAGCTCTATTATTCCATTGGATAAGTTTGTCTTTAACACAGAAGCTCATCTGTTTCCTATTAAAGGCACATGAGAGGGACTGATTTTTTGCATCCAAAAAGTGAAGAAACACATTTGCAATCTTCTAATGGTGGGCAGCAGGCTTGACTAATTTTTAAAATTTTGCTGGTGCTTCATTTACGTGATTAGTCCTGGTTCAAAAAGGCACTTAGTGAAGTGATAATGAAGAGGTGTTGGCAGACTCGACCTTCTTCCTTTCCCACACAGTGCATCAGTTATTTGATCTGCACTCAATTATCTATGCAGAAGAAAATTTTTCTTTGGGCAACTCTATTTATATAGCCCACCCGATTATTACATGATTGTAAGATGTAATTGTTTAATTAACATTTTTCATAATTATACATGGATGGGATTATTTGCTTCAAAAAGTAACGAGTGAAAATTCAACCATTTGTTATTAAATTCACTTTTCCTGCAGTTACTGCAGTTTTGGATTTTTGATCAACTGATGTATCCACTTTTTGTTAATATTTTTTTATACATTGCTCAGATATCTAGCTATCTGCATGTCCACATAAAACCTTCAAAAAACTTTTAGGTGACATTACGATCCAAATTTTCAGTGTCATTTTGAAGGAGAAACAGGTGATCACCATCTCGAATGACACATATATCATCTATTTCTGCATTGTCAGCATTGATGACTCCTGTAAATTTGTAGCCTCCAAATTTTTCACCTGCAGTTTCACAAGGTGCTAGAATGACAAATTGGTAAAGCACAAGAAAGAAAAAGATGATTGAACACTCATCCTTGTTCAAGGTTTGATATCTTTGTTTACATTTATTCTTATATTTATTTAAACTTGACATTAATCTGTAGTTTTTTTTGCTAATATTTTGGTTAATGTTCAAATGCTCTTTTGAGGTCAGACAGAGCTTACCACCAATTTTGAGGAGCTCTTCTATGGAATCAGGTAGGATAATTAGCTTCCCAATAGGTCTCGTCAATGTACTTCTGTTGTGAAACTGCATATGGATAGTGACTCTCTTCTTGTTTAGTTTTTTTGCTTCCCTATCATTGGGATGACTATAAATTCGTGAACTGGAGTTTGTGGGTACTATTTTGGAATGGAAATTGAAACATTTGGGCCCACTAATTCCTTCATGTTTTCCTTGACTATTCTGGGCATCATCAGTAATATCTGGCTCAATAAAATCTATTCTATGTTCATCTAGTTTCCTCCTATTTTCATAACTTAGTAAGAGGTCATATATGCTCTTATTTCCCTGCTGTTGTGCTAGAGCTTTTGGGGTCCATCCTCTGGCATCTGGCTTGTTTGCATTTGCTCCTCCTTCCAGTAGAATCTTAACCATTTCAATATGCCCCTTGTGAACAGCAGCATGAAGAGCTGTTTGGCCGTCCTCAGCTGCTGAATTTACATCTGCTACATGTGTAATAAAAGTATCACCTATGCTTGTTTTGCTATTTTCTCTAAACTTGGGTTCCTTAGAAGATATATCTCCTATTTCATGCACTGATGGATCTCCATGGGAGTAAGTTTGACATTCTGTATCAGAGCACCATCTTTCCTTAGGTCCTCCATCAAAGCATTCACTGAGAACTAATTCTGGATCTCTGTTTTGATAATCAGAGCCTGTGCTTTCTGACCCTTGCAGTTTCTATAGTAGCATAGGACAGAAATTTGTAGTCATGAAAAGAAGACTAAGGTATTTTATGACAAAAAATGCTTTGCAATATTATTACCTTGAAAAGATTATTCATTATGATGTGACCATCTTCTGTATTTGCTTGTATGATGTTCATCAGTGAAGTTCTTGCTAGTCTCAGTAATTGAGAAAGCTCAGTTGTCCTAGCTGTGAAAGGTTGTGGCCTGTAATACAGAACCCCTATCTCTCCAAAAATATCCCCTGCAGTTGCTTTCGCAATAACCTGTACAGTGCATGTGACAGTATGAATTATGAAGGCTTTACTGTGGATGTGGCAAAAATAAAGGTACACTTCGAAAAATTGTCACCTGGTCATGTCCATCTGCATAGGTCCTCAACTCCTGCACCCAAGGAATGGTTCACGATGCAAATTAATGTCAGTAGAAGGCATTACTTGGAACTGAGAGATAGTTGATGAGGTTGAAATTAGGCTTACCACTGTTCCTGAGACCAGTATATAAAGATCTGTTGAAGATTCACTCTGCAGAATTACATTTTCCTTGGGTGGAAAATATTCAGCCTCCATTTCTGAAGCCTTTTGAAAGAATTAAAATTGTGTTAGTCCATTGACATATGGTAATAGTTTGTGCATTATATTGCTAATACCATAAAGGTTGTTAGTTGATTGTTTTTTTGCCCAGCAACAAAGCAGCTTACACTTTTATCTTAAGAAGAAAAAAGGTGGGGAAAGAGGAGAAAGGAAGTGTTATGCACATGTAAGAATGATATGCAATATGAACATAAAGTACTTACCAATTGGAAAAGGAAGTCATGAGAAACCCCTTGAAAGAGAGAGACTTTTTGGACAATAGGGTAGAAGAGATAGTGTGCAATGCTTGAACGAATTGCTTTTGGCAGGCCATTCAAGGTTTCTTGCTGCTTCAGTCCTTCTGTTTTGAACTTCAGATACAGGTGTGACAACATTTGATCCTGTATGCGAGGTGGCAACTGATTTCGCACAGCAAATTCTGAAGCCGCTCTGACTGTATCCCTCTATGTGTCAAAAAAAAGTTTCTTTACATTAGTTGTCAGGCTGGAGAATGCATTGTTTCTCTCGAAGGAAATGATACTTCAACAAAGAAACTAACTAGAAAGTTACATTGCTCAAATGAACGACTACGAATTACCAAGTGGTATTCACAAGATCATTGCAGATAAATGATCCTAAACTATCTTATGGCATAAAATAACGTTTTGCTGGTTCTGCATCTGAAGTTCTGTTAAAACGATTGGCAAACTGCAGGGCAGGCATAGTAGATAACTTGCAAATTTTTGTTGTCATGGATAGTTAAGTTTTTTGAGAGTACTGTTGTTTTGGACTTGTGATTTATTTTACTCCAATTAGCTTTTACTGAATCTGTGGAATTTTCATAGCAGATGAAAAACTACGTGGGATAGCAGAAAGCTACAGTAAAACAAAACTTACAAAATTCCTTGTGCGGCTGGTCCAGTGAACTACAAGGTTTGTCATGTTTCCAATGAGGTAAGCTGTCAATCCCAAATTGAACAGCATATAGAAGATGTCAAAAAGCATCTCTCTGGGGTTCTCAGCATGCAAGTCCCCATATCCAGTTGTGGTTAGTGTGGTAATGGACCAGTAAATTGCAGTTACATATCTGTCCCAGAGACTGTCTTCTTTGAAATTTGGGTTTACTGCCCCTATCCAAGTTCTCTTTGGATCAGGATACCTATCTGCAATCAAGTACATGAAGCATCCAGCACAGTGTACTGCAAACAGGGTTACCTGAAATCAAGCAGAGAGGAAAAGGCGGTTTGGAATTACTAAACTGGCCTGTACAACATATTTAATGGAAGGAAACGAGTTGAAAAATGTAATGACATACAGAAATTAGCTTTGTGCACCGAGTCCAGAAATAGTTGAACCGGATGTCCTTTTCAAGTCTGAAAGAAGCAAACCAGCTAATAAGTATTGTGATTCTTCTAGAATAACAGGTTGAAATTTTTGAAGAAAAAAAAAGTGTAGGTTGTATTTGTCAATCGACCTTGCAAAAAGGGAGCTGACCCTTCTGAGACGCCAGAGTCTAAGCATGTTGAGTATTCTAAAGCCAACTTCGCTGCTGCTTTGATTTATGAACACGAGACTGAGCGACTGAAATGGGGCGGTTGAGCAGACATCAAAGAAAAACCAGGTAGATATGTACCTGCGAATTGGATTGAAGTGATTGTTCTAATTGAACAGGGGGAAAAGAAGCAAAAAAGACACAGGTAGACAGGTAGCTGCCAATTGGATTAGAGTGGTTGTTCTAATAGAAAGAACACAGTTGATTCTTATCAATCTGAATGATATGAGTGATTAAATGCTGCAAGAACTTATTCACCTGATTGCTATTTTCTTCGGATTATCAACAAGAAGATAACTGTGACTGTCGAGATATGCAACAAAAAAAGTGAGAACAATATCAATGGCAAAGAAGCCATTGACAATGTTGTCAATGATGAAAAGTGCATCATCTTTCTTGTAAGTTATAAATGCTAACTCAAACGGAGAGATCCAGGCAGAGTAAATAACTAGAACAATCAGCCACATCTCCCAAGCCCTGTAATGAAGAGTAGGACATGAGAAGGTGCAGCTATAAATATAGAAAGAAATAATAAATTGAACCATGGCACACATATAATGACCTATAACGGAGACTATAGGGGGAAATTATGTGTCTTCGAAGTTTGGTTGCCCGGTTTATTCTAGCTCCAAGGGATGGTAGGAGGTCACTAGAAAAGTAGCTTCCATGGGGAATACCCTCCATTTGAACGTCATCGGTACAGAACCGTTGGAAGAAGTTTTTGGTACAGGAAAGCGACATCTTGGTCTGTTTGAATTCCTGAGAATACTGTTAAATTTAGCTGAGATGAGTCCCTTGGGAATGGCTTTATTTATACATGCTGGAGGCCTGTGACTGTTGACACGGGTTACCTCTACTTTTTATCACCTTTTTCTCAATCCTGACATGTATGAAATGATTCTGCAGGTAGCTTATGCAACTAGTGCGTCATTAAAGGATAGAAATTGAAAGCAGGAAAAACATGAAAAGGGAACTTTCCATCCTGTTTGAACAGGAAGGAAGACAAAAAAGGACAAACAATGGAAGAAAGAAGGTGACGTGAGGTAACAGTATAAGTGGCAGACATGAAGCTCTCTGTAATGCAGTTGCAGCGATGAAGATACTGAGATAGAGAGAGAGAGAGAGAAAGAAAGAGAGAGAGGATCAGAGAGACAAAGCAAAGAAGATGGTATTGGTGCAGCTAGTGGTGGAAGGTCCATGATCAAATATGTGGAGGTGTGAGTCATAATATAGACAAAGGTCTTGCAAGGACAGATTTGAGTGAAAATATATTGGTGTTTTCATTTCAAAAATTCAGAGATGACCCAAACAGCCTCAGTAGATTTAGTGAAGGGATTCTATTCATGGATGCCACATGGACCTATAAAAACTTTTACATGGAGTGGTAGCACTCGTGTTACAAAATTTTGACTCATTCCCTCTTCCTCCTTCTTAGTAAGATCCAAAGGTTGTTTTTTTTTGCAGGCCAATCAGAACCATAAGTGTGAAATGGATTCCCGCCATATATCCAGTTGCCCCTCCCTCTCTCCCTTCTCTCTGGCCTTATCGGGTATAATACATTTTCACCACCGACCTCTTATTATAGGCCCACATCTTGATGATTTGTTGATAATACAAATCTTGCTTGTTTTATCCAAATCGCTAATTAAAGTGTATTTTGGATGGATAAACTGTATGGTAATTGAACTTTCAGGATCAATTATTCTCTGGATTGTTCATGCTGTATAGTTTTTAGTACGTGCCTTGTTATCATTACTTCAGATTAAAATTACACAGGAAAGTGTTAAAATGCTCCTAACGCTATGGAGAATATATTATTATTATTATTATTAACTAATAAATAAAGGTTTCATGTGCAGGGAAACTTCGAAAAAGTTCTCATTTATTTTACATGTGAAAGAAGTTAGGGTCCCAGAGAAATCATGGAGGTCCCCAAAGGGCATCCTTCAAAGATTCTTTCCGTGGGTTGATGGACTGGCAAAGTTTAGCCAGTAGCCACCTTAAGAGATTTCAGCAAAAAGAATATATATATATATTTTTAAATGAGGAACGTGGCCCAGGTGAATTGCACATTTGCTATTGGTAAGTTTTAGTATCTGGTGATTTTTACAAAATTATGATTTAGGTTTAGAGTGATTATTGTGCTTGTTGATATATTATCTTCCATCTTATCTGGCATCAACAACCGTAACGAGTTTGAAATTTTGGAGTTGCTCTCTCATTTGCACATGTTGTGTCTTGGCCCATCAAAACAGTTTGCATATGAGGATGGGGGCCTCCATTTAATATTTTGTGGGAAATTAAGTCCTCATGTACAAAATCCCAATAAACAATCATTATAAAATTGGGACAATTCTGCTTGGCTTCTAGGATAATAATAGCAACTATTATGTAAGAAAATAGTAAAAAAATTATCTAAATATTAATATATCAGATTTTTTAAAGGTCTTGCAACAATCTTGCTCTTGCTCTTGCAACAACATTCATATTTTATCAAGTGTATTTACGAATGTAATGTGCAAAGAATAATGCATCAATTGCATAGAATATTTGTATTTAGCCTCACGATTAATGAATTTTAAATTTATTTTAAAAAAAAAAAACTGCATAGAATAAAGACAGGGATGCACTCAAATGATTTTTTCTTTTGTACCAAATTAACAGGTATATATGTTTCTCACGTAACGTCAAATGTGGGCAGGATAGGCGTTTTTGGCTCTACTTCTTTTTTGCTTGACTAATTCTTTCCTATAACTATAATGATAAGGAAAAATTAATCATTGGTTTTCAACTTTTTGAAATATGCTATTTTAATATTTGAATAATTTTTTAGTCTGAAAAATTTCTCAGTTTTTAAAAACAATCTCATATAAGTATTTTTAATTGTTTTTCAGTTATCGAAATATTAATTTATAACTCTAAAATTTCTATAATTGAGGAAAAGACAAAAAGAAAATTTTTTATTTTATTGAATATCAAAACAAAATTTTAAATGGAGTTGAAGAATTACAAATCAAGAGAAATTAGAGTTGCAAATCGACACTCAAGTGATCAGAAAACAGTTAAAAATAATTATATGAGACTATTTTTAAAAGTTGAGAAACTCGTTGAATTAAAAAAATCGTTTATATATCAAAATAACAAATTTTAAAAAGTTTAGACACCAATAATATAATATTTCCTAATGATAATAATTCATATAGCATAAGGTGTTTTTAAGAAAGCATTGAAGTGGGCTAGATTTGTGAATTTTTAATTCCAAAAGGTTCCATTAATTTTTTTTTATTACTATTACATTCATTTGATAAATAAATTACTAAATTTTAAAAAAAAAATTATTAGAAAGCAAAATTTGAGAAATAAAAAGTGAATAAAAACAACAGTTTAATTTTAAAATGCCATGTTTAAAAATTTCAGCTAGAGACTATAAAATATTTTTCTCACGCACTTTATTTTCTTTAATGAAGAAAAATAGTAATAAAAAAAATATGATGGTAAGGATGAATATTAAGGTGGTGTTTGGTAAAACTGAAAATTAAGTGCTGAAAAATTAAGTGCTGAATTTTAAGCGCTGAATACAATAAATACTGAAATTTTTAAGTGCTGAATATAATAATTCTGTTTGATAACTATTATTACTGAAAATTATTAAATTTCTTTATTGGATGTAATTAACTATGTG
>CATKHJ011062598.1:0-11767 GCA_949750685.1 Vernicia montana
AATTGCAAATCGGGCAAATAAGAAAAATAATAAACTTATTGCTTTGTTTTATTATAAATTTTGTTTGATCTTACAAATATTGGAACTTACATAATTTTGGGAGTATCAACCTCAAAAGCTAGCTATTGAGGTTGGAGAGTCCAATTATATATAAGCTCATTCAACATCTCATATTTAATTCATGTGAGATTTTATATCTTAACACTCTCCCTCAAATGACAACTGAGCCAAAATAATTTTTTATTTAGCCCAGTTGACACTTGCAAATTTATGATGGGAACTGGATTGAAACAATTGAAAGCCCAACATGGGCGAATAAATAAATTTGAAAGCCCATCACTGAGCGAAAGATAATTGAAATAAACCCACTACGAGGCAAGAATTGAAATCAAACTAAACCCGGAATATACCGAAAATTGGAAGATAAATTGAAATCCCAGTCCCAATTATGATAGAACATGAGTAGATTCATGGATCATTTTTCCGCTCTGATACCATATTATTTTTTATGAATGGAATGAAGACAAATATAGGAGAGTGCCAAGAACACAAACACACAAAACATATATTGATATATTGGGCATTATCATAACCTAAATGACTATAACTAGCCAATTAGATGATAAGCCCTCACCATATATTAATCACTTATATTATTCATTTCCAATCAATGTGAGATTATTTTTAACACTCCCCCTCAAGCGATAATTGGGAATGGACATCCAATTGTCACTTGAACTAAAAACTGGGCCTGTTGGGACTAGACATTCAGTTCGGAAAATCAGGAAAGAAATTTAAACACTCTCCCTGAAACGCAGCGGCAACACCGGACCGGACTGCTGGGATTGGACATCCAAACAGGAAACCGGGCCAAACCTGCTCTGATACCATCTTACAAATGTTGAAACTTATATAATATTGGGAGTGCTAACCTCAAAAGTTAGCTATTGAGGTTGGAGAGCCCAATTATATATAAGCTCATTCAACATCTCATATTTAATCCATGTGGGGTTTTATATATTAACAGATCGTACCTAGAAATTTAGCAATTGGCCACCAACGATGATCAGCATAGAGCGAGATCGAGCTTGCAGTAGTTAGTAGAGAATTGCGTCGGTGATGGAGTCGCTGGTACGAGTTTATTGTCCCAGATATGGTGCGTCGATAACAGTGGTAGTGGAGCTGATCTTTGGCTGATCGGTGATGCACAAGGAATGTCAGTGGTGAGGTCTTATTCATGCGCGATCTGGATGGAGATGGAGCGACACTGCGATGGAAGTTGATTTGAGGAAATCGACGATGATGGAGATTGAGCAAGTGAACGACGCTGATGTTGGGTCTCTTCTCCGACACCGTCGAGTCTTGGATGGGGTTACAACTTCGCCGTTAATGCTCATATGAGGTTTTGGCCAAGATTAGCTTAGCAGTGATTGGGTGAGGCGAGGTAGCAATACCTTAACTTTTGACACCGTTGACGATAAAGATGGGTTTGGGCAATAATATAATGGGACTGAGGTACTGGTACATAAATCTCCAAACAAGACACACGATTCTGTATAATTGTGTATTTCTTGATTTCGTGTATCAAGCAAAAAATAATTAATAATGAATTTTAATTTTAAGATTTCGACTAAATTTATCAATCAATTCTTATTGGATTTTAATTCATGTGTGAGGGCTAATAACTCAAAGAAAATGGTAGAACAATTTGTGCTAATAACGTGTTATAAATCAGCTTATTAGCACAACAAATCAAAGACAATAAGAAAAAATATAAATCAATAAAGTAAAGAGAGATAGAGGAAAATATGTAAAGAAAAAATGAGCTCCAAACTCATCTTATTATATTAACTCTAACTTTCCTTATATATAGGAACAATTAGGGTTTGGTGTATACAAAATTACTGAATAACCTTATATTATAATTTCTCTAAAATATATATTCAAGAATATTTAAGTAATATTCACATATAATAATTTAATTATATCACAAATGTTCATTAATTTTAAATGACTAGCTATCCAAATTGATCATTAAGTATTTGATACTTGATAGTTAAATTTATATTTACTATTCAGGTTGGGTCGAGTCAAACTCAATTTTGAGTATGTTTTCAGATTTGGGCTTCCGACAGGAGAAAAATGAAAAATCTCTTGTTCATGTTTAGGTTCGGATTAGGGGTAGGTACCATATGACAAGAAAGTCCTAACTTAAACTAACGTAATGGGTTGTGTACCGGTTGAGGAGTTAGTTTCTCTCAATGCTGTTTTAGTTATCTTCAAGCCAGTGTTATTCTGCTTTACCAAGGATTTATTTTAGTAAAAATTGATTAATCGAATCGAATTGATCTAATTTGGTTAAATCAATTTGATTAAGTAAAATGATTGATTCAGTTTGATTAAAAAATATAAAATTTTGATTTTCGATTTTTGGTTCTATTAAAATGTTTTATTTACCGAATTAACCGAACTGATCGATTTATTTATTTTTTTAATAAATAAATTAAAAATCCCAATGTGCTTATTAGTTTATATATTTATATTTTTTTATTTTTTTATGAATTTATAATTTAATTGATGCACAAGTAGTTTGTATACTTATATTTATGAAATATTATGATATAATATTTGTTTTTAATATTACGTGACATTATTTCATGTCATGATTTATTTATTTATTTTATTTTCTTATATAAATAAATGAGAAAATTTTAATGTTATAGATAATAAATACTTATAATATATTTAAATTTAAAGTGAAAGATAGTTTATAATTAAAAAAAAAAAATGTAATCGATTTAATTAAAATTTAATAATTTGATTTAATTAATTTAATGTTATAATTATTTTAATTTAGTTCAATTCAATTAATGTTTAATTTTGATTTGATATGTTAATGAAATTTATTGACTGAACCGACCGATTACAACCCCTAATTTGGATCTTCTACGGACCAGTCTCAGGCTAACAAACAGACCCGCCGCTATCACAAGAGGGCCTACTTTCATTCCAAACAAGGCAAAATCCAAAACCAAGCAACAATAAAAACACGAACACGAAGCTACAGCTGGACCCAAAAACCAAAAAGCTCCGTCTTTATAACACATGTACTTCCATTTTAGCCTTCGCTCGAATGCTAACTGTTACTAAACTCCGATTGCTAGCCATGTCTGGCACTACGACACTCTCCGCATCAAAAGCATCGATAGCCTTTAAAACCTCTTCCTTGACTTTCTCTTCCAATTCTAAGCTTCTATTCAATGGAGGAGCTGTCAAGAATCGTGTTGCTTTCTCCTCTCAGTTCGCTAACACCGTTTCACTTCGATGTTTTGCTTCTTCTTCCAGTGGCTTTGATCGAGTTAAAGTTCAAAATCCAATCGTGGAAATGGATGGTAAAAACTCCTTAAAAACCCTAACATTTCGTTTTCTAATTTTGGTTCAATATGCTCTGTTTCAGTTTACGTTCAAATGGAAGATAGCGATTTTTTTTTTGTTTTTAGTTTTCATAGTTTAGATTCATTAGTATTGATGAAGTTCAATTTGTTGTTCTTATTCATTTTGATTATTAGGTGATGAAATGACGAGAATCATTTGGAAAATGATAAAAGATAAGGTAGGCGAGATTGTTTTATCATCAATTTCCAATTTGATATGTGCGAAGTAATTTTGTAAAAATCTAATTATATAGCTTTGTTTTGGTAATTGCAGCTTATATTTCCTTATCTGGATTTGGATATTAAGTATTTTGACTTGGGGATATTGAATCGCGATGCTACTGATGATAAGGTGACAGTAGAAAGTGCAGAGGCCACTCTTAAGTAAGCTATCTGACTTTATATTCCTATTCATTGCTATGTAGTTAGATTCCCTTTTTATTTATTGTGAGTAGGGTTTTTGTGTATGAGATGATAAATGTATGGACTTATAGGATAAAATGATTACACTCAACCAGCTACGATTAAAACAATTTATGCTGTGAATATTATTTGGAACAGGTAAGTAACTGAGTAGTGTGCTGTAGGTAACTAACTGAATAGTGGTGGTACTGTCTTCAAATGTAACTTGGGTTGCTATCTTGAGTTGTAGGTGATGCAAATTTTATAGCTAATTAATACAAAAGGCTTATAAAGTGTAAAGACCTCAGTTATGCATTTAATTGGGGAATAATCAAAGAGCTTGCTAATTGCTGGTGCACATCTAGGTTGTATTATGTTTATTGAAAAGATTAAAAGCAACACCTTGAGTTTAATTTTAGCACTGCTTTAAAGATACTTACAGTTAGCCATTGGTACTATTTTTATGAAAAGTTACTGTAGGAACATGATTTTTTTTTTTTTGCATAATTTAATATCATAAAATTTAATACATTATCACTTTAGTATTTGATATTGTTAAAATCATACATGTTTTTATGGTGCCCATGTAAATTAGTTTTGAGTATTATCCATAGAGCATAAATTAGTTTTGAGTATTATCCATAGAGTATCTACTTGGATAACCACACTGCATCTTATTATAGCCACCTTGACCCTTTTTCTTTCCTTTTTGTTTTTAATATAGAATTTTACTATGGAGCAAAAACAAAAGGCAAAAATTGATTTCTTTGAGGCAACTAGGCATATTACGAATATTAATTAATATTATGTAATGAGTTAGAAGGGTGCTAGTTAAACATAAATTTAATGACATTAGTCAAAATAGTACTGAAGTAATAATGGATTAAATATCATGTACTTGAGTGATGCAAAATGTTTTTCTGTACAACTGTACTACCTAAGTGTCAAAGTGCTAATCACACTGTGGCTTTTCTGGACTTTTCCTCTGTGGGGTTTTGACCTAGCAGTTCATTTGCTGTAATAGATATGGAGAGGTTGAGAGATAGCTGAGGGGTATTGTTTGTTTGACAGGACATAGGTAATTGAAGTTGAATGCTAGGAAGAGCTTTTGCATTGTTAGGTTTTTGATACACAGCCATGTGAAGGATTTTTGTGTTCTTTGTTGTAGTAAACTAGAAATCAGTCGTTATTCTGACATGGCATATGGTTTTTCACAATAAAGATGCTAGTTTTCCCAGGTGCTTGAAAACTTAATGAGGAATAAATGGAAAAGGAGATGATGTTTTGTTTAAGAAGAAAAGTCAATGGCAAATTATATCTGCAAGGTTCTTTGGTCATGCATTTGCTTAAAGTCTTCTAATATTTTTTTGTTTTCATACTAATGTCTTATGCGCCACAGGTACAATGTTGCCGTAAAATGTGCAACAATAACTCCTGGTAAGCTAGTCTAGTTCTTTTCCCTCTCTTTTTTGGCCATCTTTCACTAACCTAACAAACTATCATTCTAAGCACAGGCTGACTTTGCTAATGTGTTAGTTTATATGATGTTTCATGTACTCTTTGTTCTACATGTCAAATGGACCTTCTTGCTGTGTTAGAATAACTTAGTTTATTGGAGGTTGTAAGCAGAAAGTACTATTGATTTTGTTTTATGCCATTATCTGCAGATGAGACCAGAGTTAAAGAATTCGGCCTGAAGTCTATGTGGAGGAGTCCAAATGGCACAATTAGAAACATATTAAATGGTTGGTTATTGACAAATGTACCCCTCCTCTTTTAAGATAAAATCTTTATCCCTTTGATTTTAGTTTCCATTGTGTATCTGCATCAATATTTTAGCAAATATCCTATGCTGCTGGAAGTTACTATAGATTAAAGTGCTCATTACATGAGCTACTACTAAGCACTAACATTTTGTAACTGCATAACACCTTTGCTTATATTTTCTACTTATGAAGTTTCTTGTTTTATTATTTTGTGACACTTTTGATGGTATATTATCTCCATTTTAAACAGGGTGCATGTAAATAGTGAACAAAATAAAGTATCTTAGCTGGTTGTTTTCCTTATTCTGGGCATTTTGTTGCAGGTTTATTTGATTTCTCCTAAAGGTTATCACTAAACAACCATCTCAAAATTTAGTTCAAGATTCAGTCTATCAAAATGTTTCTCCTTCTTATTCTTTTTTTCCTGTATTGAAACCATGCTATGATGGTTTTGGAAGGAGGAGACTGTCAAGGGAAATTGTTGAATTGAATGTGAGAATTTTTCCTGTTTCTCAACAAACTTCAATAGACTTTACTAGTAGTGTAATTTTTCTTTTTAATCTCAATTTGAGTATAGTAAGTGAGGATGATCTTTGGCAGAGAATACTGTAGTTTTAGATGAGTTGTTGTCCTTGATCTATTGGGCATTTCATTGAGCATGCATATGTCTTGGATGCAGTATTTGTTGTGTGCATCTTTTGTATATCTTTTCCCTGTGGTACCTTGATGCAGATGCTGGAATATGAAAGTTTTACTGTTTAGCTGCTGCTATAACAATTTATATAAGGCACCTTTTTTCTTTTGTAAATTTTCATATTATTTTGAATGCTTCTAATGGAAGGCTTTCTAACTTCTACAGGCACTGTTTTTCGCGAACCTATTCTCTGCCGGAACATTCCAAGAATTGTTCCTGGTAATATTCTTCAGTTCCTGCTGTAAGCCTGACTGCCTATTAAGTGATTTGGAGTTCTATTAAGTACTTATAAACAGGTCTACAGGTTGGAAGAAACCCATATGCATTGGTAGACATGCATTTGGTGATCAATATCGTGCCACAGATACAGTAATTAAGGGGCCAGGAAAGCTTAAAATGGTTTTTGGTGAGCTTCAATATTTTTGTATTTCCAAGCTGAGAAAGCTTCTCCTAGGTATATTATTAGTACTTACAAAGTTTTCTTCTTATTCTGCAGTTCCAGAGGATAGTGACACTTCAGTGGAGCTTGATGTTTATGATTTTAAGGGCCCAGGTGTAGCGCTTGCTATGTATAATGTTGATCAGGTTTGTCTTCTTGCATGCATATTTCCTGGAGATCTGCATTGCAATATGTAAATTCTCGTGTAACCTTTGTGTATTTGGTCAGTCTGTTAGAGCTTTTGCTGAGTCATCAATGTCATTAGCATTTGCAAAAAAGTGGCCTCTTTACTTGAGCACCAAAAACACAATTCTGAAGAAATATGATGGCAGGTAAGTGCTTCTTGTTTTATTGCACCATATATTATTGTCTTCTTGCACCACATACCTCTAAACGCTAACATTTGTTGATTTATCATTTAAACCTCCCAATTTTTAAATATTAGATGAAACGTACAATTATACTCACTTGTAGTGTTTTCACAGGTTTAAGGACATATTCCAACAAGTATATGAAGAGAAGTGGAAGCAGAAGTTTGAAGAACATTCAATATGGTACGGTTAAATATGGCTTATATTTTGTTGTTCACTATGATGATCGTAATTGATGGAAGGCTTTGCTTTCTGGTTTTCAGGTATGAGCATCGGCTAATTGATGACATGGTTGCTTATGCAATAAAAAGTGAAGGTGGTTATGTTTGGGCTTGCAAAAATTATGATGGAGATGTCCAAAGCGATTTACTTGCTCAAGGTGCTGTAATTGGTCATTCTAACTCTTTTAGCTCATGTACATGTCTAGGTTTGAACATTGCCCATTATGACATGTTTATTTTTAGGGCTTTTGATACAGTACTTACAGTGTTGGAATGAGTTTTAATTGACAGTTGTCATTTACAAAAGGGTAGATTAAAGCTGTATTTTCCACTTTCATTTTAGGTCAAGGATTTCCTGCTTTACACAGAAAAATCTGATTCAACAAAGTGGTATTTTCTAGTTTTGTGACCACTATGTAAGGAAGCTGGGATGAAGCAACACAGTTAATAGAAAATGATGGACTCTGTATGCAAATTTATTATTTAATAATTTTTTTATTGACTTGAAGAGGCACAACAAGTGCCAAGGTGAATGGAAAAGTGGCATTTCGGCTTGTCAATATAATGAAGCATTTGCTTAGTGTGACTTGTAGTACTGTCTAAATTTTGTTCGCTTTGTGCAGGATTTGGTTCATTGGGCCTCATGACCTCTGTGTTGGTAGTTATCTGTCATTTAAGACTTATGCTAATTTCTTTCTTTTTTTTTCTTTTTTAAATTCTATGTGATATGATGTTTTGATCACTGCAAAATATTCAGTTATCATCTGATGGAAAAACACTCGAAGCTGAGGCAGCTCATGGGACTGTAACTCGGCATTTCCGGTTACATCAGAAGGGACAAGAAACCAGCACTAATAGTATTGCTTCAATATTTGCATGGACACGAGGGCTAGAACATAGGTATTTTTACTACTTTTTATTGAAATGATAAAATATGTCATTATTGGCAACTTATTTATTGGTAGTGCCAATACACTCTTCATAATGGTTTGGGCTTATTTTGCCTTTTTATATAGTCTTTGGCTACTAGAAAATTATTGATGTACTGATATTGAATCATGATCTTACGGGAACATTGAAGTAGACTTTATATGAACTTTTCATTTTTTTTTTAATTTGTTTTTCATGACAAATTAGCAAATTTTTTTTAATAAAAGTTTATCTCTTCTTCTTCCCCCCCCAGGGCCAAACTGGATAAGAATGAAAGGTTACTTGATTTTGTGCACAAATTGGAGGCTTCATGCGTTGAGACAGTAGAAGCTGGAAAAATGACAAAGGATCTTGCCATTTTGATCCATGGCCCTAAGTAAGTGGCATTTTGCTTTTACCTTTGCCATTTTAATTCAAGTGCTTATTTATGGGATTTTCTTTTCCTCTGGTGGATATCATCTCTTGTTAAATCTTAAATGTCAATGAACTTCAAGTTTGAAATAAAGAAAGCCTCACAGTGATTGATAGATTGCCTATCAAGCTCATGCACAATTATTAATGAGAAAATGAAAGTGCAGGTTAATGTGGAAATAGAATCTTTTTGATGTTGCATAAATGTAAACTTGGCTTTGGGTTCTGTTTAGATCTTCAGAAACCAAAATGTAAAAGTTGGAAGGGCATTTTTCTCTTTCTTGCCTGGCGGAGCATGAAAGTTCTATGCAACTGTTTGGGCCTGTTAGATTGAGTTTGAACCTAGAAATAAAAGATCTTAATGCTATGGGGTAATAAGGATAAAGGAAGAAAATCCAATACGATCAAAATAACATTTGGTGAGAAACTTTTGGTTAATTGCTTTTGTCAACTTGGACCAACTAACCATTTGTGGCTGAAGCAAGGAAAGATTTGTAAATGAAAGTGTTCTGCTTGCTGGATAATGGTTGAAAAGAATGTTTCTATGAGAACAGATATATAGATGAAACGAAACACTAATTGTCTAAGTAGCTATCTCCTGCATTATCAAACCCATGGGAGTTTCTGCTTCCTAGGCTTATCTACTTGTGTCTCCTTAAACTTATTATTATTATAAAAACTAATTGGGGCCTTCTTAGTGTGTGTTTGGGATTGAGTTATAACCTGCTTTTGAAAATTGCATTTTGAATGATTGTTTACTTTTTTATAAAAAAATTTAATCGCTTTTGATAAATCATAATTTGGAAAAAGCTATAAAATCTAGCTTTTTCAAAATTTTGGTTTCCTAAACCCTATAGTCCAAAAGCAGTTTACTAAAAACACTTTAAACTCAAATACCAAATGGACACTTAGTTGATACACCTTTAGTCATAGGCAGAGGTCTTGGGTTTAATGTCCAAACTCCTCCAAAGTCTATATTTATGCAAATGTCGACTGGTTTCTGGTGGTAGTTGAGTTGCGCAGAACAGGCCTTCAATTTTGCAAGTTTATTTGTTTGTTTGTTTTTTTTGAGCCTCAGTTAACTTCTTTAACAAGTTTTTGTTGGTGATAATTTACCAAGATGCTGCGCTTCTGATGCTTTCAGGGTGTCAAGAGGGTATTACTTGAACACAGAAGAATTTATCGATGCTGTTGAACAAAATCTAGAGACAAAGCTTCGAGAACCTGCAGTAATATGAACATATTTAATTGCTCTCTTTTGGGAAATTCCCATTGATGGGATAAATTCTTTTGCAGACAACATATACTGTGTTAAACCTAATTGATCATTTTTATCATATAGTTTCTTCATCAAATGGATGGAATCTTTCGCAGTTCATGAGAAGGACAGTTTTTTTATTATGAAACTGAGTTAGAAGCAATTTGTGAACCAGTAAGATAAGTAACTTTAAAAGTTGAGAAAGAAAAAATAATAATTTATGGTTTTCATATTTGTTCTTCCCTCTTTAATTAAACAATATTGAAGGGAAGGAATTTCATCCTTTTTCTGATTTCTCTATTTTGAAAATAATTTTCAAGTTCAGTTTGAGCATGATAAATAAAATTTGATTGCATTTGCCTTGATGTGCTTTTAGCATTCCTTCATATAAATTAGGCTTAATTACCTAAATTTTTTTTTAAACTATACGTGTTTAATAATTTTATTCTATTCTTTTAGATTTTTCACACAAATGTCTATACTTTAAGTTTTTTAACAATTTTTTATACAAATGTTTTTACTTCGAATTTTTTAACAATTTTATTTTTTATTTTTTTAGATTTTTCACATAAATATTTATATTTCAATTTTTTAAAAAAAATACAATTTGGTGACAAAATAAAAAAAATACAGTGATTTTTGATGATGTTTAATTTTTTTTTTGTGTAAAAGAAAAAAGATATTACTGACTTATCTAGCACACTCAAAACGGTGTGTTTAAGTAAATTTTAAATTTTTGTCATAATATTTTAAGGATCTAATCAGTGTAAAGTTTTGATTTTGTTGTTTTGATACTCAAGGCTGTGTGCAGACATGACAATAGTGAATTATTAACGTCTTGGAGTTAGAAAACTTAAGTAGAAGGTTCTTTTGGTATTAATTGAAGCAACAAGTGATGTTATTCAAGTGAAATTACTGCATTTTTTGCATTTTCTGTCATTGGATCATTGGATTGTATTTTAGAAAAATTAAATATATAGGTATTTATATGAAAAATCTTAAAAATTGAGATAAAATTGTTAAAAGAATTGAAATATAGGCATTTGTGTGAAAAGCATGAAAGAATGTGATAAAAATATTAAAAAATTTAAATTATAAGTATTTGTGTGAAAAAATTGAAAGAATGTGATAAAATTATTTAATATTATAATTTGAGATTTTTGAGGTGATTAGGCCTATAAATTATTATTATTGTTATTTTTTAGATGGGCATACCAAACATTATCTTAGGGTGAAATCAACCCCAAGAGTATTGACTAATGCCTAAATTTGAAAAAAAAAAAAAATTTAATTAGGTCCTTTAGCTATAAGAGGATATTCTAATTCCTCATATATCATCAATTAATAATATAATTGAAGACTTTTTTTCTTTAGTGATTTCACTTAATTGAAGACTCTAACAGAAAGACTTCCATTATTTCATGGCATGTGGAGGACTAAAACCGTAGACTTCAATTATATATATTGCAAGTTGCAATTTACAACCCCAAAGCAATGTGGGAATTTGACACATGCAAATCCTTAACTGGCTTTTCCTCTTGTCCTATATTGAAAGATACAAATGGGAAATGGCAACCCACGAGGCTAGTCAGATCTTCACAATTTTCATCCCTCTCTTAAAATAAGATAAAAAAGATTTGGTTTAGTATTGGAATTGATATTGAATTTCTTTTTTAAGAGAAATATAATTTTTTTAAAAAAAATATTAAGGATATTATTCAACTATTTAAAATTTTTATAATTAAAACTTACTGTAAAATATTCTTGAAAGATAAATTTTAATCATTTTTTAAAAAATAATAATTATATTTTATTAATAATAATTAGCAGAAATGAGCTAT
>CATKHJ011062734.1:0-10133 GCA_949750685.1 Vernicia montana
GATTCGTATCTAGATAGCTTTATTCTTATTTATATCTTTCAATCTTCTCAAGTTTTAGTTTACTTTTACTTTTAGTTTTAATTATCTTAAATTGATTGTTCACTAGACAATAGTCAAAGTTTGCGCTAGTAATTATAAGCATTCCTCGTGGGAGATGATACTTACTCATCATTTTATTACTTGATAACGACCTGTGCACTTGCAGTTGTTAGTGTACGTTTCGGCACATCAGCCAACACATTTGATCAGGATGCCATGAACACCTTTTTCACCAGCCTCCTCAAGAAACAAGATGAAACTTTTCAAAATGCACTCACCACCACCCTCAAAACTCAAGCTGACACTTTCACCAATGCTCTCAGCACCCAATCTATCAACTTCACTAACGCCCTTAACACCCAACATCAGTTCATCCTCAATCAGGTCAGGAAAATGACCAATGCCACCACTGCTCCTGCTCGTACCCAGCCCACTTCCACTCAGGCCAGTATAATCTATGCTCCTACTTTCACTCCTCCCATTATCGATCTGACTGATAAAGGGAAGGCTCTCGACACCCCTACTGCTCGTGCTCTAGACTTACATGCCACTGTCCCCTCCCCCACTACAAATCTTTTTTAAAGTGGGGACATCTCTAGCTTTCCTGAAGCTAAGAAACTAATGAAAAAATTTGAGGCTATGGAGAGGACTCTTAAGAATATCAAGAAGTATGAAGATATGATAGATGTCGACTCTCTATCCCTCTTCCCGAATGCGAGGGTTCCTCCCAAGTTCAAAATGCCAGTCATGGATAAGTTTAACGGCACCACATGCTCCAAGACTCATCTCAAAATGTATGTGGGTGCCATGAGACCATTTGGAGTGGATGATGAGCTCCTTGCTCAGTTATTCAAACAATCTCTGACCGGAGCTGCTGTCAAGTGGTTGCTAGATCTCGACCAAAATCACAAGAAAAGTTAGGATGACATATGCAATGCATTTGTCAAACAATACCACTATAACATCGAGGTAGATGTCACTCGCCGAGATCTGGAAACAATAAAGCAAAGATCGGGAGAGTCCTTCACCGCGTTCCTTACGAGGTGGAGGTCCAAAGCAACATAGATGGTGAATCGCCTGTCGGAAGAAGAGCAGATTGACATCATTGTCAAAAATCTCCTCCCTCAGTACCAAGTCCATCTACAAACTCAGTACCTCCCGGACTTCAAAGCCCTTATCGCCACCACCTCCAAGATTGAGGATCTGATTCTATCCGGGAAAGTCAATGATGAGTCCTCGAGCTCGAGGTATTGTAGAAACACTAACTACACCTCCAATACCACTCAGTCTACCAACCAAAAAGGGGGGAGAGATAAATGTTGTCTCCTATCATCAACTAATGAGATTGGAAAAAAGGACCTTCTCTGAGTTAGGCATGCCCCTAAGAACTGTCTACAATAAGGCCTTAGGAGCTCATCTCGTTAAACCTTTAGAGCCAAGAGCACCACCGAATCCTTTGCCTAGGAACTATAATGCTAATGAGCACTGTGACTATCACCAAGGGCCAGGGCATAAAACTGACGACTGCAAGGCTCTAAGGCATAAGATTCAAGATCTTGTTGATAGTGGAGACATTATCACTCCCAAAACCAAGCCTAACATCACCACTAATCCTCTTCCAAAGCACTAAGGAAATGTCAATTTCATCACCTCTAATAAACATGAATCTTACCCTATCTCTATGATCCACCCCACTCCGGACTATTGTTGTGTCCTAGACCTGAATGATTTCGTTGATGAAATTGACACAATTAGCCGGAGCGGGAGAGTCCTTCCAACACCAATGCAAACCACCCTAGTCAGCCACATTGTTCCCCCTCCTGCTAAAAAGTTGAAACCCCACCATGAGCCTAAAGAGGATCCCATCTTGAAACAGTTAAAGAAAACCCAGGAAAACCACTCCATTTAGAGCCTCATTCAGTCCTCGTACCCTCATCGCCAAGCTCTTTACAAGGCTTTAAACCAGTTCCAGGCTCTAATTGACATCACATCTGGAACTCTTGTGGCTTCATTCACAAGCACCACGAAGACCATGTCTATCTCCTTTAGCGACCATGGCATCCACCAAGCTCTCTACATCACTATAATGACTCGGGGTAAAACTGTGCCCATGGTATTGGTAGATAACAGGTCTGCTTTGAACATATCCCCACTAAAAGTGGCTAGCTGCCTAAGATTAAAGGCTACGAATTTCACTCTGTTATACCAAGTTGTGAGAGCTTTTGATAACACCATAAGGGAGGTCTTGGGTGTTGCCACCTTGAATGTGACTATTGGACCCGTCTCTATGCCGATCTCTTTCCAAGTGATCGATGTCCCGACCTGTTTTAACCTCTTTCTTGGAAGGCCATGGATCCATCAAGTCAAAGTTGTTCCTTCCTCTCTTCACCAGAAGTTGAAATTTCCCCATGATACAAGTATCATTACAGTTAAAGCTGATGTACATGGGAAGAATGACATTCTGAGCTCCGTTCCAATTTCGAAAATCAAGCTTGAGCCCTCTATTGTTCCTCTATCAGTCTTTTCCTTCGACACTATTTTGTTTATTCAAGGGGAAGGTAAAGAACATTTCGTTTGATTTTCACCCATATGGCAATGTGGCTGTGGCTAATATGTTGAGAAAATAGACTATTTTCCAAGTTTAGGTCTGGGAAAGAACCAACAAGGATCGTTCAATTTTTGGAGTACCCTACTGTCACTACTCCATTCGACTTGGGCTACAAGCCCAAATCAGAGGACATAATAGAACTGGAGGAAAGAGCAAAACTGAGAGCTAATGCCAAAAGGCGAAGTGAGACTTATAACATGCCCATGTGCCCTTACTTTAAAACCCTGAATGGGTATTTTGTGAAAGAGGGTGAAGATTTCCCCTATTGTGATTTTTCCGAGCCCTAGTATTGGCCCACTTTTAAAAAACTAATCCCTAGGTTTGAAATTTTCTTTGATGTCAAGCTTAGTTTAGAGGAGTGTGAGCCAGTCTATTTGCTTGAGGATGATTGGGAAGCAAGCATGGAGCCCTCTCTCTTTGAATCCATCCACATAATCACCGGACACCCGAAACCTTATTCCACCAAGCTCATCCACCCATTTCAAACTCCACCTAATAACAGGTATTTTGAAAAGAGCACCGGCCCATACCCCTATCTGAGTCCTCTAAGTCTCTGACTGAGTCCTTCGAGTCTGAGTTTGAGTCATCTGAGTCTGTCGAGTCTGCTTTGAAAATCGAGTCTGTCAATTTTGATTTTGTAACCCACCCTGTAGGCTTATCCTTTGATGTAACCCATGATGATGGCAACTTTATCAGAAATAAAAAGTTTGTCTTTTTCGCTTACTTTTCCGACTCGCTGTGCTCTACTTCATCTGATTCATCATTAAAAGAGACATTTGAAAAAGAAATAAAAAAGGAAAAAGGAAAAGAATCTATCAATTATGGCACAGAGGAAAAACCCAAAATCACATATATTGCATCTGCATATCATGATACATAGGCATTGATTGGAAAGGTTTGTTAGTTCTTGGACTGTTTTGCATGGGAACCCAAGGATACAGTGGGGGTAGATCCAAGCATCGCAGTTCTTAAGATCCTGACCTACGAACACATAAAACCTATTAAGCAGAAGCTATGCAGAATAAAGGCAGAATGGTATTTGAAGATCAAAGAGAAGGTAACCAAGCTGTTAGACAATCAGTTCATCGAACCGATCACTTACCCTTCATGATTAGCCAACATAGTGCCTGTCCCCAAGAAAGACGAAAAAGTTCGCGTATGTGTTGACTATAGGGATCTCAACAAGGCTTGCCTAAAGGATGACTTTCCTTTGCCTCACATTGACTTATTAGTAGACCGTATGGCGAGTGCATTTGTGGTCTCTTTGACCGACCTCTATGTGGGTTAAAATCAAATCCAAGTATACCCTTCCGATAAGGAAAAGATATCTTTCATAATAGAATGGAACACCTACTGTTATCAAGTCATGCCTTTTGGTTTGAAGAACACCAGGGCAACATATCAAAGAATGGCAACTACCATCTTTCATTACACGATGCACAAATATGTCGAGGTATACGTAGACGACATGGTGGTGAAATTTGAGACTCCTAAAGGACATCTAGAAGCCTTGGAAAGATTTTTCTTGAGACTCAGTTGTGTTCCTCGGACACTTGGTCAGCCAATGGGGTATAGAAGTGGATCCTGCCAAGTCAAAGGCAATCATAGAAATGACACCTCCTAAAATTGAGAAGGAGATCAGAGGTTTCCTGGGTTGCCTGCAGTACATCAGTCGTTTCATTGCACAACTAGTAAATGTTTGCGGATCGGTTTTGAAACTATTAAGAAAATGAGCCTTTAAGTAGTGGAATGAGGAATACCAAAGAGCCTTTGATAGAATCAAAGAGTATCTACTGAATCCACCTGTGTTATAACCTCCGATACCAGGTTAGCCATTACTGCTTTATTTATCTGTTACTACGGAAGCTATAAGTGCAATGTTAACTCAGAATGCCTCAGACTCTCACAAAGAAAATGCCATCTATTACCTAAGCAAACGTATGTTGGCTCATGAGCTTAACTATAATCAAATTGAGCAACTATGTTTAGCTTTGGTATGGGTATGCCACAAACTCTAGCATTACCTATGCTCATACACAACCCATGTACTAGCTGACAGGAGCCCTTTGAAATTCCTTATGGAGAAGCCGATTCTTAACAGCAAAATGGCACAATGGATGGTAGTACTTATAGCATTCGACCTAAAGTATGTTCTGAGGAAAGTAGTAAAAGGAAGTATAATTGCCGACCAGTTAGCCGCAGCCCCTATAGAGGGTGAACTATTTGGGCCTGAATTCCCAGATGAAGATATCCTAACCATAGACCCTGAAATATGGAAGCTATTATTTAATAGTGCGTCTAACAGCAAGGGCTATGGAGCCAGAATAGTTCTTGTCACTGCGAAGGGAGATCACCTACCCATGGTAATCAAACTAGTCTTCGAAGTGACCAATAATGAGGCTGAATATGAAGCATGCATAGCCAGTTTAGAAGTGGCTATCAATATAAGAATAGATTACCTCGAAGTCTATGACGACTTAAACTTGATTATCTCCTAAGCCCTTGGTAAGTGGAAGATAAGAGAAGAGCATTTGGTTCCTTACCATCAACGCCTGAATGGTTTAGCAAAGAGTTTTCAAGAACTCTCCTTTTACTACTTACCAATGGCAAAGAACTAGTTCACCGATGCCCTAGCCATCTTAGCCTTAATGATAAATGTGAATGAAAATGAAATACACAAGCCTATTGTCATTGAAGTGAAGCGACAGCTTGGGTATTACGCCATATGTATGAATATTCAACTAGCCGACACCAAACCTTGATTTTGGGATATCCTCAACTACATTCAGAACGGCAAATATCCAAAAGGACCCTCCAAAGAAAATTGGAGGACCCTGAGGCAGTTAGCCGCTAACTCTATACCCAATAGGGATGTATTATACAAGAGATCCTGGGACAACATCCATCTGAGATGTGTGACTGAAGAAGAAGCCCAACAGATTATGGAATGGGTCCATGGTGAGGAAGGGGGTCCGCATATGAATGGCATTGCTTTAGCTCGAAAAATCATGAATCTTGGTTATTTTTGGCTGACCATGAATGAGGATTGTGCGAAGTATGTGCAAAAATGTCATAAGTGTCAAATCTTCGCCAAACTACAACATCGCCCTCCTGTCCCACTAAATCCAATAGTGACACCATAGCCTTTTTCCACTTGGGGCATAGATGTCATCGAAAGAATCTCCCTGAAGTCCTCCAATGGCCATGAGTACATTCTAGTGGCTGTAGACTACTTCACAAAATGGATTGAAGCGGCACCATATCGTCTTGAACTCTAAGAAGGTGGCCCATTTCATCCGAACCAATATCCTTTATCGGTTTGGAACCCCCTTCGAGATAATCAATGATAATGGCTCCCATTTTCATAAAGAAGTAGTCTGACTGCTCCAAAAAGAAGGAATCCAACATCACCGCTCCTCTCCCTACTGGCCACAGACTAATGGAGCATTTAAGGCTACCAACAAGACCATCAAGACCATTCTGCAAAAGACTATTGTAAAGCACAGAGACTGGCATGAGCATCTACCTGCTACCATATGGGGATACAGGGCCACCGTCCGCACTCCGACATGGGCAACCCCATATGCCTTAGTCTATGGAATTGAGGTTGTTCTCCCTATTGAAATGCAAATTCACTCTGCTAGGGTGGTGAGAGAAAGTCAGCTAAGCGAAACAGAATGGATTAGGGGCTATCATGATTAGTTGAATGCCATCGATGAGAAAATAATGGATGCTCTGTACAGGATTCAGGGTTATCAACAAAAACTCACCAGACATTTCAACAAGAAGGTGAAAAATAGGGGTTTACAGGAAGGAAACTTGGTCTTGAAAGAGATCCAAGCTCGTATGCACGATCTAAGAGGAAAATTCATACCAAACTGGGTTGGACCATACGTACTCAAGAAAATTCTATCTGGCAAAGGTGCCATCCTCATAGACGTGGACGGGAACCAGTTCTCCAATCTTTACAACCTGGATCAGTTGAAGAGATATTTTGTATGAAGAAAATGTATGTAATCAGTTTCTATTTTTCTTTCAAATGCACTGTAATCAGAACTACGTGGACTTGATTCTCCCTAAAAGAAAATGAATGACAGAAAAATGATGTAAGGGATACGTAGGTAGCCCGACTCGGGTATGGTCCAAATCATAGTACAAAAACATTTTTGTTCTCATGACAAATCATCTCATTCTCATTTCCACTGTGCCTAAATGCATCATTCACTTGGTTCTTTTACCTAAACAAAAAAGAAAATGAATAAAAAGAAAATGCTCGCTAAGTTGAAAACCCAAAAGGGTGGCTTAGGCAAAAATTAGAGCCAACAAAAGAAAATTAATAAATAAATGAGAAGTGCTCGCTAAGTTGAAAACCCGAGAGGGCCACTTAGGCAAAAGTTAGAGGAAAATAAAAGATATCTCATATATTGATGATCAGATTTCACAAAATACAATCCATCATCACAAAAAGGGATAGCCTTCTTATGTCAACTATACCTTGTCTTGTATCGTGCAGTCATATCAGCTTACAGGCATGAACAAAAAATAGAAAACCTGCAGCAAAAGTCCTAAACAGTTACATAGCAAAAATAGATGTCATCATCATGTCTGAATCTAGACTATACTCCTCCTCCTCCTCTTAGGATACACGTCCCGTGCACTGGCATCAGAATCTGAACCTCTCATGAATCTCCTCAAGAGTCACGTCTGTCCTCAAAGTCTCAGTAGCTCCATCAGCTACATTAGGTGGAGTGCTAGCAGAACCTAAACCAACCTCCAAGTCGTCCTAAAAGGCCTAATATGAGTCCCTGCAACTCCAGAACTACTCCTAGAAATCCTTCTCTGTGCAGTAGTAGCCCAGGAACTAGTCCCCGCTGTTGCAGCCAAAACCCTCCACGGAACCTGAGAAATAGCAATCCTCCTCTTTGCTCTAGCTGCAATAACCCTCCTCCTCACCATGACTGTAGTGTCCCCCTGCCTCTTCACTGCAGTCACAGTCTCCTCCATCACAGCCACTGCAGTCTGAGTCTCAAATGCAACCTGTGGTGTCGGGCTCTCCGTAGAACCTACAGTCTCCTCCAAAGGTCGTGTCAACCCTTCTAGCTGTCTCACTGTCTCATCACCCGCAGCGCCTCCGATAGCCTCTCCCTCCCCCTAGGCGTCACCCTCTATCTCCCTAAGCAAAACAGCTCAGTGCTCTCTCTTAGCTGGCCAAACCACCTCAACCAACCAACTACTATACCCCTTGGTAGTCCTAAAGCTGATCCCTGGACGTACTGTATGATAACTCCTCATCCAACCACCCTTGATAGCCATGGCAATGAGAGTTGTGATCCTCGCAGACTTCAAGAAGGGTACCTCTGGAGGAATGTCCTGAGTCTGTCCCATCTGCCTCATAACTCTTATCACCTGATAAAAAGTCATCCAGCTCAGACCCAGCAAACAGACCACCCGATACCCGTGACTCATGGTCATGAAGGACCTGATGCCATACCATTGGCAATGCCAAAGTATGTCCTCCAGGGCAAGCTCCATCAACCACCCTATCCAATCCCTAATTGAGCCTCGGCAAACTTGAATGGGCCTCATGCAATACTAAGAAGCCGCATACGGACTCCTCGCCAGGGCAGCCACCACCCGGAGGTGATCCATGAGCCAGACCTGCAAGGGAACCCAAAAATCCAAAATCAGACATCTATAAGGTACCAATAATAGGAAAGGTAAGAACACACATACTTTTTTCCTCACCTGAAGAATAACAGGAGAAACAGTCCATCTCTCTAGACCCCATACATAGCAATCCAAACTTAACAGTGTCTCAGCCAAAACAGCCCCAGCCACAGAGCGGCTCTGCTCCATCTAGAGTACTAAGCCCGTCACTCTGATGTCACCCTATCTAACAAAACTAGGAAACAGGTACCCTGCCGTCAAACAAAAAGCCAGGGCCCTCATCTTGAGTCTCTGTCTCCTCATGTCTCTAGAGTCACCAATATCCTGAAACTCTGCAATCACTGTAGTCAGATCCACCTGGCCATCAATAACCATCTGGCTTGCGACATCCTCAAGCAAGTCCAAAAACTCCTGATAAATTCAAAATGCCCCACTCTGAACTATGGCACCACCAGAGCTACCTCAGGATCACAGCCAAGTATGGCGTTAAACTCCTCGAATGTGGGGCATAACTCCTTCATAGGGGCACCCAAGCAAAAAATATGGGCACCGAATCCCATAACCTAAAGCAAGCCCTCAGAAAATCCCAATCAACTCGAACTCCTCACAATGTCACCATCGCCACAATGCCATACCTACCCAAATTGATTATCTCTACTTTCTTGAGTTTCTTGGTCCATAAATACATGATATGACTAAAATACAGCTCCATAAGTGCAGAAGTCGGGAGAAAATGAATGAAGAAAGAATGAAAAAATGAAAAATGGAGAAAAATTCATAAAACAGACAGAGTTTTGTGCAAAAACCAAGAAAAAATGATGGCTGCCTCAGAATTGGTGCCAATTTATAGACCCAAGAAGTGTTAACATCAGAAAGTACAGAAAAGGACAAAGCAACGACTCTGCTGCTGTACTAACTATGAACTCTCAATTTTGCACCTCCAAAATTATTTCTAAACTCTCCAAAGCTGACCGGAATATTTTTCTATCCAAACTGACACATTTTCGATCCTGACCGGACTTTTTGTACCATACAATATTTTTCCAAAACTGACTGGATTTCTCCCAAAACTAACTACTAATCTGTCCGATAATTAATTTCGGATCCACTGCCACTGACCGGTAATTTTTCAGACTTCAGAATACCTCAGAAACTGACCCCAAAGTTTCAAAAACTGACTCGAAAACTTAAAAAAGCCTGCAAATTAGACTCTGATTGCCGACTGCAGGAGCTCCTGGCGAATCCGCCAAACTCCCCGGCGGCAGCCGCCGAAGCCTCTGGCAGATCCTCCGGAGTGGCCGACAGATCCGCCAGAATGTTTAGCGGCCGTCCTACTTTTTTTTTTTGAAATCCCTTTTTTACACCCCCCCCCCCCCCCCGCCCTTTTTTTTTTTCCACTCTTTAGGCCATTTTTTGGTCTTTTTTCACCCCCATCTACTCCTATAAATACCCCCTTCCATTCTCTTTCAAAACACACCTTTGAGCACTTGTTGATTGTTATCTAATTGTTCTCTTCTCTCTATCTAATTAGTTTTCTCACTCATTTTGAGTAATCTCAATTAGTTAATTAATTAAAAATCAATTTTAATTAATTAATTAATTTTTCAATTATTTTTAATCTCAATTAGTTAATTAATTAAAAATCAATTTTAATTAATTAATTAATTTTTTTAATCAATCTTCTCACTCAATTTGATTAATTAATCCTTTTAATTAATCAATTTATTTAATTAATCTTTTTAATTAATTAAAGTTGAGTAATTAAGCAACCAAATCACCAAATTAATCTCCTTTTTTTAACCAACCTCATTTTACGAAA
>CATKHJ011062791.1:0-15752 GCA_949750685.1 Vernicia montana
AATAATGTTCATTACTTACTCTAATAACGTTTATTAATTTTAATTATATGTATATTATATTTTTTTTAACATATAAATAATAAATATATTAATTTATTTAAAATTTCGGTTTGACCCCGGTTCGACCTCTAACCCGTGACCTTCTGCCTTCACCGGTTCTAAGACCGGGCCGAGTTTGAAAACATTGGTATTCATGAAAATAACTATTTGCCATGTCCACTGTTATTAGAGGATCTATGTTTTTCTGTTGAAAGAGTCTTCTATTTCTTTGTTTCTATATTGCCTAATAGAAATATGCCATCTTCCTTGGTGAGTTGAGATCATCAAAGTTATTAAAATGAGACACCACTGCCAACCACCAATCTGCAAATGAAACAAGATTATTAGAGTTTGGACAATAGCCCCAACTAGACCCAAACCATGTCGCCCTGGCATGATCGCAATGAAATATTAAATGTTCTACTGTTTCAGGTTCCCTGCAACAGATTTCACAAATTGAGCTAGTTGTCAAATTCCTCTTTTGCAAGTTTTCCTTTGTCACCAAAATGTTCTTGCAAGCTCTCCAGATGAAAGTAGCTATTTTTGGATGCAAATTGATATCCCAAATGCTCTTCCATAATTTTGGAGAATGAGAAGAGGTAGAGGTTGAATTTTTAAAATTTAAAACATTTTCTCTTGAACTTACCAACCACCTATAAGCAAATCTTACTGTATATTGCCCATTTTTTGTCCAATGCCACACCCAACTATCCTCAACAAACTCAGAACCTATTGGAATTATACATATAGCCTCCACTTCTTGATTGTTAAAGAGTTGCTGCATCAATTGAACATTCCATTCTCGTCTTTCAGTCATTAAATCTGTTGCATTGAAAGGGAAGAAAGACATTGGTCTAAGAGACTGAATTCTAAAATTTGGTATGTTTGGCACCCATGGATCCTCCCAAATCATCACCTCTGAACCTCTATTTATATTCTTCCTTGCTCCAGCTGCCATTAATTTTTTTATTGCTATAATGCTAGCCCAGCTCCATGATGGCCTATTGCCTTGTTTTGCAGTCCAAAAATTTCCAGAAGGAAAATAAACTGCTTTGACAAGTCTTGCCCATAAACAACCTGGTGATTTGATCAGCCTCCATGTTTGCTTTGCCAACATGGCCAAGTTAAAAGATTCAAAATCTTTGAAACCCAAGCCACCTTTGTATTTTGATACAGCCATATTGGACCAGCTATGTAAAGCCAAACCCCTTTTTTCTTGATCATTTTTCCACCAAAATCTGGATAAAATACCATTTAGCCTCTAGCACACTCCTTTTGGAATTTTGTAGCATGACATGATATATGTTGGAATAGCAGTTAGCACTGCTTTGATCATAACATCTCTACCAGCATGGGACAATAGTCCATGTTTCCAGGATTGTGCCTTCTCCCTCACCTTCTGAACCAGACTGCCAAGAGCAGCTTGACGCAGCGTAAGCAAAAGGCAAAGCAGTTTAGGGTTTAAATTTTTTCTGAATATTATTGTGTGCCCTAAAACAGGCAAAGTAGGAGTTTAAATAGGAGCCCCAAAACCCTAGACAGGGGTACAAACATGGAAACTGCAAAAAATGGCAGTTTCAGAATATTACACCAGAAAAACATAATGATATTAAAAAGGAAAGCGCTACAGACGGCGCTTAAATTCGGGATTCCTACCAAAAGTTACAAGCAATTCAAAAAGTTTCCATAAATGGAAAAACGGCAAAAATAAGGGCCCAAATGAAGAAATTTGGCCGAAAAACGACGTCGCTCATCGCCAAGGGCAATGATTCGGATCCGTTGCAGCATTTCCTTTTGGATCGAGTACCTGCAAGGCCCAAAAATTACAGCTGCCTCGGGCCGCTATTTCTTCTGCTTGGCCCGCTGCTTGTCTAGGCGGCCTAGGAACCCTTCTGCAAAGGCCTCCACGTCACAGCTACCTTTGATCTCCCCCATTGAGCAGAGAGCCCCAGATATTTTTCTCCACCCTCCATTTGCTTTATGCCAAGATAAGTTGTAATGTGATCCTTAATCTCCTTTGGGGTATTATTACTAAACACTAAAGAAGATTTTGCTTTGTTGATTCTTTGTCCAGAAGCTTTTTCATAAACATTCAGGATATTTTGAAATTCAGCTACTTCTTTTAGACATGCTTCTCTAAATAACATGGTATCATCAGCAAACAACATATGAGCAATTCTTGGACTTCTTCTGTTTATCTTGAAACCTGTCAAAGTTTCTGACTGCTGGGCACTCTCTATCAAGGCTGAAAGAGCATTGGATATCAAGATAAACAGGTAAGGAGATAAAGGATCTCCTTGCCTAAGTCCTCTAGTTGGTTTAAAAAATTATGTTGGCTTCCCATTGATTAAAATGACATATGAAACTATTGAAATGCATTGCTTTATAATATTGATAAACTGGTCAAAGAAACCCATTTTTCCTAAAACAACCAAGATAAACCCCCATTCCACCCTATCATAGGCCTTTAGCATATCTAACTTTATAGCACAACCATAATTCTTTTTTTGATTCATTTTTTTAAAAGCATGTAGAATTTCATGAACTATCAAAATATTATCCTGAATGCATCTTTTGGGAATAAAAGCTGCTGGCATTCATGAACCATACCATCCATCTAGGGCTTCAATCTCATTACTATTATTTTGGCAATAATTTTATAAATAAATGAAATTGCATAAACTAATAGGGCGGTATTGTGTTCCCTGTGAGGGAGCATTGACTTTTGGAATTAATGCTATGTAAGTCTGGTTGACAGAATGTGGCATAACTCCTGTATTGAAGAAATTCTTGACTGCTTCTGTCACCTCTCTGTGTACATCATCCCAGCTGCTTTGGAAAAAAGCACCAGGAAAACAGTCAGGTCCTGGTGCTTTCATGCTTCCAAGAGAAAAAATTGCATTTTTTACTTCACAATCTTGAATAGGACTTGTCAATGCTGCATTTAAATCATCTGTTAGGACCCTTCTGACTTTACTGAGCACAGCTTCATAATCTCTCATGTCACTGGAGGAAAACAGATTGCTGTAGAAATCAGTAATTTCCTAGGCAATTTCCTTGTCTTGAATAAGCCAGCTACCTGAACTGGATTTCAGTCTTAAGATTAGATTCCATTGTTTTCTCTAAACTGCTGAAGCATGAAAAAACTTTGAGTTTTTGTCCCATTGTTTTAACCATTGTATGCAAGATCTTTGTAGCTAATATTGCTCCTCCATTTGCCATAGATTATTCAATTCCTCCAGCAATTGTCTCTCCTTGAATTTCCCTTGTTTAGTCATCTGTTGAGCATATAATTTTTCCAACTGGCTCTGGACATTCTGGATTTTTTCTTTACTGTTCCCTATCTCTTCTTTATGCCACTTCCCTAACTTCTTAGCACAATTTTCCAATTTGCTTGCAATTCCTTCCAAAGATTCAGGCTGTGAACATTCTCTCCATGCTTCAGAAGCCACCCTCCTCCAATTTTGATTAAGCAGCCATTTACTCTCAAACCTGAATCCCCCTACATATTTACATTTAAAAGAATTCAAATCCAGCGTTAGGGGGCGGTGATCAGAGCCTATTAGCTTACCATGATAAACCTAGGCTGCAGCAAACTCAATTCTCCACTGAACATTAGCAAGAACCCGATCAATTCTCTGAGCTATGCCCTTCCTGCCGATTTGCTTGTTATACCAAGTGAAAGGAGGCCCCTTGAAACCCAAGTCCATAAGCTCAGCTCTATTTACCCAGTCTACAAAATCTTTTGTATTACAATCTCTCACATATGTTCCTCCTACCTTCTCTTGGCTATTCATTATTGCATTCATATCACCCGCCACAAGCCACCCTTCTTCATTTGTAGGTTTGAGCTTTAACCATTCTTCGAACACTAAACATCTGTCTTCAACATATGGACTCCCATAAACAAAAGATTGAAACCAGAGCTTACCATTGTCCTTTCTTCTGCACTTGACATGAATAAAATTTGGTGATTTGCTGAGCAATTGAATTTCGATTGTTGGTTGCCACCACAAAAGAAGCCCCCCTGCTGTACCAACTGGTTCAACATACTCAGCATTTGCAAAATTCAACCTCTTTCTAATTCTTTCAAGATACACAATTCCATTTTTTGTTTCAGAGATGAAGTTCACCTCAGGGCTTTGGGATTTAATTAAATCCCCAAGATATCTCACTATCAAGGACCGCCCTAATCCTTGACAGTTCCAAATAAGTTGCTTCATGGTGCTTTGGTGGCTATGGGAGAGCCACCAACGCCTTCAGCAGTAGATGAATCATACACAATATCAACTAAATTTTCATTCTCACAAGCTTCCAAAATTCGAATGGAACCAGATTGCTTCTCCTCATCACCACTTATTTCCTTTCCCCTACTGAAATCTTGGCTCCTTCTTCTAGCTAGCTGCTTGATTTTCAAGTGTTTTTCTGTTGTAATAAATTCCAGCACCTCCTCTTGTTGATTTTTTTTTCCTTCAATGCTTCAAGATTTTCATCTTCTTCACTTTCAACATCTTCCATTGCCCTATTTTCTCTCTCAGGTCTAAGTTCTTGAGTCTTTAATTTTTGAACACAGATCTCCGATTTTATTACAATGGGCTTGTTGAATTCTTTTGTATTTTTAAAGGCCCTGGTCTGGATAGCTTTCAACCCATCCCAGCTTTTAGGCCTTTTGGCCCTAGTTTTACTTCCACTAGATGAATAAGTTCCCAGCCCAATTCTTCTTTTGAGTGGTCCACTGCTTTCAATTCCTTTTAAAATATCTTCTAGTTCCATAGTGACTCTATTTGAATTCCATTTTGGGATTTGATTATGAGTACTCATATGATTATTTGAGTCTGAAAAATCTTGCAAAAGTACTCCTTGAGCCTCATCCCGCCTCCAATTTTCTGCTACCACCATTTTCAAACCTTCATTTTCTGTCATTTCAATCATATTTGAATTACTGTTGGAAGGCTCCTCTATTATAGCCACTGTTATTTGGCCAAAAAAAAAATATTATAGCACTGTTAATACTCACCTCCTGAAATGACGCGTGCTTTCCACTTTCCATATTGCAAAGCTGTTGATCAGAAAATTGAATCGATTTCAGCGTTGTATTTGAATTAGACATGATTGATTCAATTTAAATTATTAAAAAATATATTTCTTTTAAAAAATTTAAATATTTATTGAAAAAGAGACTAATACTCCACCGACACATGTAAATTTTATCAGAATTTGAGAAATTGACATGAAATTTATCAGACTTTTGTTATCCATATAATAATGATATTAAAATTAATAAACACTCACACAATAATACAGTAAATAAATGAAGAGAAAAAAAAAATCAATATAATGTAGTATTAAATAAATTAAGAGCTGGTAATTGACAGTTGACAAAGCACAAAAAACGTGTGGCCAATGTTGATCCTACATATGTTCAGAAACAACACGCCATTAACACTGAAAAGGAAGCATCCCCTTCCCTGTGAACCAGACAACGCACGCTAAGAAAAACCCCTTGACAGTTGACACCCCCACCATTACAAAGGTCAAAAAACCATAACCACACATATATATATATATATATAGACAACCAATCAAACCCATATACATATCTTCTTCAATTGTTGAATTATATCCAAAGTCCAATGCAAAACATCCATGGATTCATCAACAGATTCTCACAACAAGAAACCCACCAAGCACCACCACCAAGCACCACCATCTTCCTCTGAGCTCCTCTCAAGTGCAAAATTAGTTGCTCAGGCAGCCAAATCTACCTTCAGCCATGAATCAGAGAAGGTTGATAAAGGCAAAGTTTCTGGTGCTGCTGCTGATCTTCTTGAAGCTGCTTCTCACTATGGCAAGCTAGAGGAGAAGAGTTTTGGCAAGTACGTAGAAAAGGCTGAGGATTATCTCCACCAGTACCACTCCTCCCATTCCTCTACCACCACCACCACTACTGTCTCTGCTCACTCTGCCACTGGCACAACTCAAACACACTCCCCACCACATTCAAGCGGTGGTGATGACCATTCTGGTGGTGGGTATGGTGATTACTTGAAGATGGCTCAAGGGTTCTTGAAGAACCAGTCCTCCTCCCATTCTTCCACTACCACTTCTGGCCACTCTGCCACTGGTACAACACACTCATCATCACATTCAAGCGGTGGTGATGACAATTCTGAAGGTGGGTATGGTGATTACTTGAAGATGGCTCAAGGGTTCTTGAAGAAACACTGATAATATGTATAAAGGCCAAATCTTTCTTCTTGTATTTTCCCTTTTCCTTTTCTTTTATGTTTGTTCTTCTACAAGATGCTAAGACCTTTCTATCTTCTATGTTCTGTTTAATTAATGTACTCTGTTGTTTTAGTGTTATTTGAAATTTTCATTTTGTAGAGCTAATTTCAGTTTATGTCCAAGAATAATTAATAAGATAGTGGTCCTCTCTGTTTTTAGACTAGACTATTTATTTCAATTTACAGCTAAATTCTTGATGCGATAGGACTAATTCTTGTTGAAATTCCCAAGATTGACTGGGAATTGTAAATGAAATTTGGAGTTTTTAGCTTCCCAGTTTCTTGATTTGCGAAATCGGTAGTGTAAAAGAAAGTCTGTACATAGCTTGTGATAGATGATATATAAGATACAGAGTTGTGCAAGAAATGATTTTCTTTACATTTTTCTGACAAAGAAAGAAAAGATTGCAGTTTTTTTTTCCCTCAAACCAGATAAGGACTAAATATAATTGTTAGATATTTCAGAAGCAGGAACATGTGCTAGGAACTTTTCCTGTTTTTCTAATTTGATTTGCTTTTTCTTTTGCTTTTAACTCTTCTTTTCTTTGCCTTTCCTTTGCCTTTGATCTTGCTCCTGCAGCAATCTGATTGATATCATCCACCTCGCTGTGAAATTGGTCAAAGGCTTTTAATCTTTTCCTCTCCAACTCACTCTGCAGATAGATAAAGAGTAAATGGGATATCATTTTCTATGATTCTGTTTAAATTGAAAACAAAAAAAGAGCAAAAAATTGGTTCAAACCTCTGTTTTATCCAGACGGCGTCTAGATTTTGCCTTCTTATTGTTCTCCCAGGAAATTATTCTAGCATTTAATTCCTCATACCTGAAATATTTTATTTATCAGTAGAAGAACAGCCTTGAAAATGAGAGAAAAAAAAAATTCAGTCTTCAAAAATGGAAGAGGTACTTCTTTTTTATTCTGGCCAGCTCTGTTCTCTCCCAAATATCTGCTTCTGTTCCTCCTCCTATTTCAGGTCTTGTGGCAGGCAGTTCAGGTTTTGGCATTCCCATTTCAGGTTTTATGGCAGGTTTTTCAGGTTGAATTTCATCTGTTCTTCTCAATTGCTCTTCTGCAAAAGTTGGAACCTTTTCCATCTTTATAGCAGGCTTATCAGTAAAAGTTGGAGTCTTTTTCATTGATGGTGCAGGCTCAACAACCTTCACTGGTTTTTTTTCAACTGGGATTTCTGAACTTCTCCTTGTATCTTCACCTGATTAATCATATTGTAAATAATTTAACTATATTTTGCATGAGAAAGTGAACTTTAATTACCGAAACAAATTTTGTAGATACTGTACCAAGTTCTGAGCTTGAAATTGTATTTTCCTTTCTGCTCTTCGTTCGAGCCAAAGAGGGGTCAGGACCTTCACTGATCTTTTTCTGTTCTGGGCTTGAAATTGTTGTTGTTGTACCTTCCTTTCTGCTCTTGATTCGAGCAAATGAAGAGTCAGGGCCTTGGCTGATCTTTTTTTGTTCTGGGATATTGCTTGATTCTTTCAGAGATGAAATTGCATAAGCAGCAGCTGCTACTGCAGTTGCTTGCTCAATTCCAATATTGGAGTCATAATCTTGATTCATCTGCCAAGAAATCTGTCTCCTGAACCAGTTCTGAGGTCTCTTTTTTTCTGCAAAATCCACCATTATAATCAGAATCTTGAATCATTTCTCCATATGTTGGTAGTTGCTTGAAGTATAGATAAAAATTCTTGGAATTGGTAGAAATTCCTTGTTTGGATCAACAAAAGGAAAATAAAATCTATATATTGTTGAAAAATTTTCAATATCTGAAATATGTGAATTTATATGAATTCTCTTATTTTAGTAGACTTTTTTTTGTTTTGCCAAATTATTTTAGTAGACTATAGATTGTATAAATTAATTTTTTTATTACAAAAATAACATTCAGTTTTCTTGATTTAGTCTTTCGTACCAAACAAGCGAGATTATAAAAGAAAACCCAAAATTTTAATTTCATGATTTTTTTTTTTGATAAATTTTAGAAATTTTCAATTCAATTCAGAAGTTGCTAAGGAATTACCTTCTTTGAAAGATGGGGTTTTCTGAAGAGGAGGTGTTCTTCTTTCTCTAGTACTGCCAGGCCCTTCTATGCTTTGTTGTCCAGAAAATCTCACCCTAATTGAAGCAATCAATAGTCATAAAGGACGGTTCCTAATAACAAAAAGAAAAGTAACAAAATTGCTGCATTCACCTGCTAGTTTGCTTGATCAAATAGTCCATTTCTTGAGCAAAAATGTAGACTTCTTGAACAATTGTCTTGAACCCATTTGAGGGCCAGTTTTATTTTTGAAGATGAAGAAGCCTAGAGAAAGAGAAAGAGAAAGATTGTTATGGTTGGTCATAGGCTGTAACTAGGAATTGGATACAAGTAAAGTTGAATATGCTTTGCATGCAAAGCCTGGTTTGGATCTTTTAGGCCTACTTTCTCAAGTAAAGTATTCTTTTTGTTTCTACAAGTCTTTGAGTCTTGCATCTTGATGCTTCATCTTTAATATTTAATGGCTAAAAGTGGCCATTTTATACATTAACTTTTTCATAGGTTTCTACTTTGAGAAGTGGATAATAAGAATCTTGGTTGAGAACTCTTCAAAATAAAGGGATTGAAAATGGTTTTCTTTTTCCGTTGCCCAAAAGCCTTAGCTGAATTTATTCTTTGAACCAATGAGAAACATTTGAAGAATAGTTGTGTAAAGGAAAGTTTAATTAATTAAAACAATTATATAAAATAAGTTAGAGGAATTATCATGCTATTGTATCTGGAGAGTATTTAAATTAATATTGAAAATTCAATTCAATCAACCCTAAATTTTTACAAACAGGTAACTGTTGTGAAATGCTAGCTAGGGATAAGCAACTATATATAAAATGAAATTTTGGGAATGTTTGGTGAAGGAGCAAGCATAAATTACATTTGTTTTTAAAACTCAGAATTTCTTTTTTGGTGAAATGAAAGTCTTCTCCTTCTCATCTGAGTGCGTCTACTGATTTCTGATAAATCAATCTTTTACTTAAAAAAAAAAAAAATCTTCTCCTTTTCGTAGTATCACTCATATCCCATTCCTCCCAAAAAAAAAAAAATTGAAATCCTCTTATATAAAAATAAAAATGATCTATCATATTTGTAAAATTTCAACCATTGAATTCAAAATATAACGCATCATATCCCTAGTTGTCACCACCACTACCATCACATCTTTGCCATTTGCCCACTACTTTGGTAGTGATATATAGAATTAAATATAGTCATCATATTATAACAGTACTGAAGCAAAACTAAATATATGAATAGAATGGCCATTTAATTATATTGCATTACATTGAATTACATTCTTGATAAAATTAATTTCATTATATCTATTACAAATATCTTATAATTTATGAAGTATTGACGTTTCAATTCTACACATGTATTCATGTCGTATCATGTTATATAATATCATATACTTTTTCGATATGATAGAATATTAATTTTTGAAAGAATTATTATGCTAATTTGTCTGTATCATATCGTAAACGTATTTTGTGTGGATGTCTATACTACTTCACAGCTTATAATCTACAAATACTCTAACATGAACAAGCAGTGAAAAAATTAAGGACAAGGAAACAATCTCCTAATTAAGCACATGCAGGGGCATTGAAATCTCTTAGCACTACAAAAACTATTGAAATTGGTGAAACAACAATTGGAAAAGAAGGATCTACAAGCTTAGGATTCATGAGAGGAATATCAGATGAATATGTAAGCAGTAATGGAGTTTCATTGAGTAGCACCACATCACTTAGGATATTGCCATCTTTTGGGGTCAAATGATACTCTTCCCTCGGTTTTGAACCTCCAAAAGCATCTGTTTGTGGATTTTCTTCATTGGTAACAAAAACATTAAAGGTACTGAAGTTGGATAGGTTCATAAGAAGTAGAGTAATGCCAGGCTGCAACAAAAAGAGATGGAAAATTTTATGTTAAGGATCATAATGTATAGTACATAAATAATCTATGATTCACTTAGAATATATGTCTACTTTACTTTTAATATTGTTATTACATTTTATTTAGTTATGTCAAAATTTTAAGATTTAGGACTGATTATATAGATGAGTGGTTAGAAATCAACATTTGGTAATTGAATTTTTTTAATTACTAGTTTGAAATATTTAGTAAACATAATAATTAAAGCAACATTTCAAAATCCAATAGTTAATGATTAAAATTACACCTAATGACAAAAAAAAAAAATTCGAAAAATTAAAATTATACATAAAAAAATTCTCTAAATATAAAATTTTACTTTAATTTTAAAAATTAATTACAATTACACCAATTTGATCAAATTGAAGTGAAAAATAACTCATTATATCTATTTTTTTTCTAGCTATTCATCAAACTCAATTCTATCATAATTTTGTATTAATTTCTTCTTAATTGCAAATGATAGGTGTAATTTTGATCAAACAGTACTATTGCAACTAATTTTTAGAATTAGAATAAAATAGTTAATTTTAAAAGATTTGAGTATAATTACAATTTTTTAAAATATTTAAATTTTGTAAACATTAAAATTTTTAACTATTAACATTTTACTTTTTAACAATGGATCCCGAATCAACAAATTTCAATGAATGACAATAATTGCTAAATAAAATAAGCTTAAGCCCTCATGCATACATTTCAATTATCATTTAAGGGGGAAACAAATACACGCTAAGTATGTTTGGGGTTGCTATTAGGGAATTAAAAAATCAAGTTTAGAATTTTTTTAATTTAATCGATTAATTTTTATAAATTGCTTTTTCAAATATGTTTCTGGAAAAAACATCAATTTACCTGTTTTTTTTAAAATAATTTTAAATATATATATATATATATATAATTTTTTTGTTGAAAAATATATTTTTTAAATGCAAGCTCAAACCAGCCGGCTAAATTAAAAATGAACCCAAAAGTACCTTTTGCTTTGAACAATGAGAATATGCTCTTAAATATGGGGAGCCAGCATGATAGGTAGCAAGCACTTCTTTTCCCATGAGACGATGCCATAAAAGTGCACTAATACAAAAGGCAACACATATATTTAAAAAAAAAAAAACCCTAGAGGTATGAATAAAAATCTTTACCTAAAACTTAATTATATGAATGTATATGTATATAATATATACCTATAATAATCTGGATTTGGAATGAAGGTTGTAGTATTTAAAAGTCCATAGTTTCCTCCAATAAGGGATTGTCTGCAAAAAACCTTATGATTGAAGATCGATGAAATGCCCAATTGGTCCAAATACCTATTTCAAATGAACAGGCACATAAACATTGTATTCAATAAAAGGGTTGTCAAGATTTGAATCTTAACCTCTTATATTACAAGAAAAATATTCAATTATTGAATCACTAGTGAAATTGCTATAAGGATAATTTTTTTTAATAAATTGTGTTGATATATTAAAGAAGACAAATTAATTATAAGTAGTCATAATTACCAAAACCCATCAGCAAAGGAATGTGACACATTCTGGCTTCCACTGTTAAAAGCTCCACCTCCTTCACCAACCCATGCTCCTGCCCATGGCCCAAATTTCTTGATTGTTGCTGAGACCTCTCCATAAACTTGTGCTATTTGGTCTAAGAAAAATGGATCCTGAACCTTTAAAATAAGGGCAGGATCAATACCTACATTTTTTTAACATAAAATAGGCAGATTTTTCTTTAAATCAGAAATTTTATTTCTACAAACACAAGTACAAAGAAAAAAAAAAAAAAAAAACTGCATTAACATATAGTATATAACATATATAAAATAATTAAGGGTTAAATACATTTATATACCTGAACCAAGATTATAAATATGGTGGGTTATTCCACTAACAACATTTGGCCCTGAAACTTGAAGATAGGTTTGAAACCAATTTGGATCAAAGAAACCACCTGGACCCAATACTTTTGGTTGTGTAATAGGATCTGGGTACAATTCTTTCATAAGTTTCTTTAGTACAATCATGTCTTTTCCATATTGTGCTGCCTCCACCTTTGCATCAACCCCATTTGAGCACAATTCATTTCCTTTTTAAAAAAAAAACAATTAATGGGTTTTATACCTCAAAAAATTTGAAGGAAAATAGAAGTAATTAATTAAAATTTGGTATGATTAATTAATTAATTAATTAATTACCTAATTCATAGGAGTCAATCTTGTATCCTTTTGAGATAGAGTACTTCATAAGATCATAAGCATTTTGTGGATTCCAATTCCCATTCCAAAGAATTGAGCCAGTTTTATTAGGTCTTTGCCTTCCAATGAGTGCATTTAGTCCAAATGTAATTTTAGCTCTACCAAAAAAAAAAAAAAAAAAAAGATTTAAGTTATTGTTTATATACATACAAAAATAATTGAGATGTTAATTTGTGTTTATATATATACCTTGTTTGGTTAAAGAAGTGATTTAGTTGATCCCATTTGTCCATGGTGAGGCAACCAGAAGTAAATCCCATCAACCCATCTTTTCTTGGTTTAAATTGGGAGCATGATGATGATCTTTTGAATGATTTTCCTACTTGGTATACCAATTCATCTTGCAATGATCCTCCAACCCTTATTCTTAATGGATCGAATGCTGAAATTTTTACCAAAATCAAAATTTTAATTAGGTTATGAACAATTCGAAAAATTAAAAAATTAAAGCTTGACATATGAAACTTGAATTAATGTTGCAAATTTAGAAAAAGAAAAAACATTACCCAAAAATTTGTTTCATTGCGTTTTTGAATTCAAGCAAGTCATATTTAAAAAATATATGAAAAAGAAAATTTAAATTCTTTGTATACTAAAAAAATGAAGAAGATGAAAATTTTCATATTCAAAGCATCAATTTTTATTTTCATTTTCAAAACAAATCAAAGGTACCTAAATAATTTCAATTCTTGAGAGCATGAGCTTAAGGAAAAATACAATTTATGATTATACCTCATATATGCAATGTAGAAATATTCATCAATTCTCTTGAAACAAATTCAATCAATTATTAATTAACATGTCAATGAAGAAACTTAGATGTCCTTGTTTATTCATAACTTACCCTTAATAGCATTTGACAAAATGTTGTTTTTCAAATCCTGTAAACATCACAAAACTGAAGAAATTCACAAAATAATATTTGAAAAAAAAAAAAAAAGAAGAATGAAAAATATAATTATATTTATATAAATACCAAAGTGAAAAGTCCAGCCTTTCCCCATGGACATTGGTCATAGTTACATTTTGTACTAGGCCACCAATCCAAAGTTACACATATAAAATTATCATCTGTTGCAGCAATGGAGGTCACCCCTTCCACCATAACTTTTACATCATCTTTTAGAGATGATGTAATAGGAGAAAACCATGATAAAAGAATGCAATATAATGCAATTTTAAGATTGGCCATTCTTACAAATTACAAGTTGAGGATAAGATATTTATATATAGAAATGCCTAAATTTTTTATAACATTATAATTAACCAAAAATAGACATTTCTAATTAGGAGTTGGTAGCTACAAACTAATCTAAATTAAGAATGTTTTGTAATCTTTATCATTCAATGTAGTATTAAGTATTGACTGGTTTACATTGTAATCTATGATCAACCTTAACTCAGAATTATGAAAAAAAAAAAAAAAAAAAAAACTATATCTAATATGTACAAATTGATGCATAAAAGGTTAAGAGAATCTATCTATATATAATTAAGTGGCAAACTCTACTTGTATAGAGTTATTTATTTGATTTGTGCTAATTTTAGCTCAAAAATATGAGACTATTGCATTATATAGCTTTATGTAATCATTATATATCTCTTAATTGCATTATATATAATGGGGTCTTCAATGAAGTAAAAGCACTTATAAAGAATAATTAAATTTAATTGAGATTAAAAAAAATGTGTATTAATATTTCTATATACAGTCATCTAATTTTAAAACAATAATTTAGTGTTCATGCAGCAATTTTGAAATAATATAACAGACACCATAAAAATAATAGAGAAATTAACATTAACCAAAATAACAACTAAGAAAGGGAGAGTATTTTATAGAATCCAAAACGAAGGAATAACATAAACTGAAAATAATAAAGAAATTTAACTTATTATTAGCTAATCCAATTAACTCCTACCAACTTATTTACAACTCATAACAAAAAGATCAATCTTTATATATACTCTCTAAGCACAAGCAGGAGCCTTGAAATCTTTAATGACGACATAAACAATGGAATCAGGAACGATAGTGATCGGAGACGAAGAATCAGCATACTTGGGTTCCATTGAAGGAATGTCCAAGGAGCTTGTAAGTTTCAATGGAGTTCCATTTAATAGCACTACATCACTCTGTATGTTCCCATCCTGTGGAGTCAAATGGTACTCTTCTCTTTGTTCAGCTCCATTGTAAGATCTCAGCTTATATTTGTTTGTATATGGATTATCATCATTCACAATAGAAACTCTAAAGGTGGTTTGGTTTGACATGTTAATTAGAAGTAGAGCAATACCAGGCTGCAATAGAAACGCTAATTGTAATTAATTAATTCAATCAATAAGTTTAATCCAATTTTAAAATATGAACATTTAATTACCTTTTTCTTGGAACAATGAGAATAAGCTCGCAAATATGGAGTACTATCGTGATTGGTAGCTAGTACTGTTTTGCCCATTAGACGATGCCATAAGAGTGCACTAATATATAATTAAAGAAAAAAAAAATCAATGAAAACAATACTATTAAAAAATTAATGGATATGGAAATTTTCTAAAAATCTTTAAATAAAAAAATATATATATACCCATAATAGTCAGGATTTGGTATAAAAGATGTGGTATTAAGAAGTGCATAATTTCCTCCAATAAGGGCTTGTCTACAGAAAACCTTGTGATTGAATGTTGATGTTATGCCCAATTGATCAAAGTACCTATTTTAACACAAATCAATCAATCGATAATATCATAAACTGATAAATCTATCCAATTTCATATATAAATGTATCTTTTCATTTTAATTTCTAACCAAAATCCATTGGCAAAAGTATGAGAGACATCTTTCCCTCCACTGTTATAAGCACCACCAGATTCTCCAACCCAAGCTCCTGACCATGGACCAAATTCCTTTATACTGGTTGAAACATCTTTGTATGTTTGTGCTATTTGATCCAAGAAATATGGATCTTGAACCTTATAAATGAGGTTTTTATCCACACCTGCATATAATATCATATTCATTCGTATTAACGTTAAATAATAATAATAATAATAAAAGTAAAATCCAAGAAATAAAAATAAAAATATACCTGGACCAAGATTGTATATATGGTGGGTCACTACATCAACAACATTTGGTCCAGTTTCTTGAAGAAATGTATTAAACCATTTCTGATCAT
>CATKHJ011062959.1:0-11086 GCA_949750685.1 Vernicia montana
TCGTTCGTACATGCTCATGACCTGTAACTCATTACCTATAGTCCCTCCGGTGATGTGTTGATTTTTAGCCAAAGCCTTTAGAATTATACCTAGGACTTTGCTACCTCCAATATATGCAGAACTTGAGACACAACCCCTTAATCCTAAACTACCTCCCCAAAATACCAAATCAATTTTTCGTTTAGCTAAAATCCGACCAAGTTCAGTGGCTGCCTTCCAGTATTCTTCATTCTTTACCAGATTTTGGACTACAAAAGACACAAATGGTTTTGAATCTACGTGTTGAGGGTTTTGCCATTTCTATTCACTATATCTCCTAAAAATTGTATGTATACTAATAATGGTGAATGTATATATAAGTAAAAGATAGGGAAGTAAAAGAATAGTCCAATGGGATAAAGAACAATCCAATGGGGGTAAAGATAGCTGTTGATAGAAAAATAATAAATGTTAGGTGTACAAATGTCAAAAAGAAAACATTGAAAAAAAACTGCCGAAAGTAGAAAAATCTAAAAAAAAATCAAAAGTTAGAGATTCGTTCAAAAAATTCAAAAAGTAATTATGGGATGCAGAAAATAATACAACGAAAAGTCAAAAGTTGATCACTATGTAGAGATTGAGGTCGTACAGAAAATTCAAAAAGTAATTGTGGGATGCGGAAAAATAATACAACGAAAAGTCAAAAAGTTAGTGATACACCTGATTGTAAACAGTAGTTGTGATTGTGGCTCAAATCTTCCTCTGGTTTTATGTCCAGTAATGGCTTGAACGCCTTCTATGAGTCGAGGATAGGCTTCCCATCCAGTTTTCTTATTAACTGGCAAACAGAGTCTTTTAACGTCAGATCTCCTAGACTGTAGCGTTGTTGCTCTTCTTTGTATAAATTCCATAAATCTAAAAGAACACGTTGGACTTGTCCACAAGGATGCATCTCAAGATTCTGTAGCATATTGTTTAGAGACTCCTAACTCAATCCATCTTTTATGAATTTAATTTTGTCTTCTCGATTCATGGACATATATCCAATGCTTCTACAGCGTGTGTTACAATTCCATCTCGCGCATTTGTAGCAGACTCCCATTCTTTTAGCTCTCCTCTTCTTCGAGTAAGAACTTCTTCGCATTCCTAGTAAATGTTTAACAAAAGAGTCATCAAACTCTCCTGATAGTCGTACCTTGGCTTCCATAATCCACTGGATATACTCAGGAAGACTCAGACGCCTAAATGTCTTCATCTTTTCCAATCTGCATATGTAGATTTTCCTGAGTACATCTTGGGGAAGAGTTGGAAACCTATTTTTGAGTGTTGCAAGAGTGACTTCCATATGTAATTGATTAGTTAAGAAAATGAAAGACAAATTTAACAAACAAATAAACAAAAGGAAACTAAATAAAAAAAAAAAAAAAAAAGAAAGTTTGAGTTGCCTCCCAAGAAGTGATTGGTTTATAGTTACCAGCCTGACTTCTTCAGCTGTCTCACGTGGGATGCTTAAGAAGTACTTTCCTTTTCCTCCTTAATTTTCCTACAAAACTCACAAACACTAAAATAAAAGGAAACAAGCAATTAAGAAAAGAAAAGAACGTAAAAAAAAATTAAAAAAAGTAAAGAAGTTTGAAATTTGGGTTGCCTCCTAAAAGCGCTTAATTTATAGTCCTTAGCTTTACTATAGCTAGGTTTTCATCAAGGGGGATCATACAAAATTTGAATCATTCTTTTCGGCACAAAATCTCCCTTGACATGTTATTTGAGGTATGAATCTTTGAAATTCGCAGAAAATCTTTTTTCAACATCTTCATCCAAAGGTTTCTTTGGATGTTCTCTCTCAACCACCTTTTTAGCTCCCTTATCAATCACATCAACTTTTTTACAGCTCTCTTGAAAAGAAGGAGATTTGATCGATTTGGCAATGATAAATTCCTCTTCCTCCTTTTCGACTCTTAAGAGTAGCTTGCCATTCTTTACATCAATTATTGCACCAGCTGTAGCTGAGAATGGTCTTTCCAAAATTAGAGGAACCTTAGTATCCTCTTTCATGTCAAACATAATGAAGTCCACAGGAATGTAGAACTTCCCAACTTTCACCAAAATATTCTTTATAATCCCAACAGGATGCTTAATGAATTTATCTGCTAGTTGTAAGGAAATTTTAGTAGGTGTCTGTGAACCCTCAATTTTACACCTCTAATAATAATAATAATAATAATAATAATAATAATAATAATAATAATAATAATAATAATAATATTAAAGATATTAAAAAAAAAGGACAGCCTGCGGTATCACAAGTGGCTCCTGCGGCAGCAATTTTTGCTGCCGCAAGTGGCCTCTGCGGAACCGCAGGGCCAGCCTGCAGCAGCAACAGCGGATTTCTAATTTTTTCTTTCTTTTTTACCTTTTATCCACATCGAAACTTCACTATTTCACTCCCCAACCATCACCCTATATATAAGGGTCCTCCCACTCATTATTCCTCACCTCAGGATCACTCCAAAATCCCTTGGCTTGCTTGATTAGCCTTTGCATCAAACAAGCCATCCCTCTAAAGCTTGGTCTGCCAAGGAACGAGATTCTTAGTTTTAAAATTTTCTTTTCTTTTTATTTTATTTTTTGCTTTGCTACTGTTCCTTGCTTTGCAAAGGACATTGGGTTACAACTTCCCAAGCTGACCCCCCTCTCCTCGCCATCCGAGGCAAGTTCCCCATCGTCCGAGGCAAGCACGCCGCCAAGTCTCCAAAGCCGCTCAAGCGCAAGGTAAGCTTCTTTTCCTTTCTCTTTTCCTTTTCTTTATTTAATTTATTTTTTCCTCCTTCGGATTAGTCTTTTTATGTATTTATTTTTTCCCTCCTTGGGATTATTCTCTTCTTTCCCCTTGGGCTCCTTGCCTAATTCTTTTCTCTTAATTGATTCACTTAGGTTAGTTCATTAAAATATGAAATAATTAATTCAACTTGCTAATTAATTAAAATCAATCAATCAATTAACTCAATCAATCAATTAATCAAAATATGATAAAGTGGTTTGACTAAACAAACCCCTTCGCAAGAAGGGAAAACTGCGTGGGTTCTGATTCCCATTCAAAGGGATACGCAGGCATGTTTGGTCCAAACATCGAATCCAATTAAAATTAACCAACTTCTCCCCTCATCACTTTCTTCACTTTAATTTAATTTCTTTTATTACATTGATTTTATTAGGATTAGTTTGGGGAATGTGTGACTTCCCTAGAACCTATAAGGGCTAGAGGAGGTATCCCTTAATTTGGATTTTTATTGTAACTTCATCTTATTTTTCTCTTTCTTTTATTTCCTCATTATTTCATTTATTTACATAAATCATGCATTTATTATATTGTACATAATTCATAAAATTAATTTTAAGTCACAACTTTATTAAATGTCAAACTAATTAAAATTAACTGAAAACCTAGTCCCCGAATCCTCTTTGGTTTCGAGGCTAGTGATCTTTTTCCTTTGGGTTATAATTGGAGTCAAAATGGGTTTTTACCTTATATTTTTCCAAACAAAAATAAAGTAAGGTGGCGACTCGAAATCACTTTTCAAAATCAATCAATCTAAGCCTGAGGGCTTCATCGCGAGTTTAAACCCAAATGAGCATTTCGATTCCCTCTAGCGGATCGGACTGGTGCTCAGGCGAGGCCTCACTGTTGGCGACTCCACTGGGGACTACCTTCTTTTTAATAAAAGAAAATAAGAGGACTACTAATTGGTTAAAAAGTTTGGCTTTTAATATAGGTGTGACTTTCATGCATCACTTGTATAGGCTCTTTGCCTCCAAACCTAGTTCTAGGAAAACAATGGATAGTGAGTAGCATCGAGTGGGCAATCTTCCTTAGGTCTGCTTGCCGATAGTGAAATCATCCACCCTACGATGAATCCTTTGATCATTTCAAAGGTGTAACGAGCATGCACGTACTGTTGGACCCACGCGAGGCTCCTTGACTCACATGTGGTTAGGTATATCACTGCTCTAGTGTGACGGGTACCCAATTCTAAGCCACTCTTACCCTTTCATGTAATGAACCTAGAAGCTGACCTTAGGTTGTATGTACCGTAATCAAAACCTTGTACAATTGCATTTTCATGAAATATTTTCCCCATACATATCATGCATTCATAATGTATAACAAAGCAAGCATTCATCCTAAGCTTAGGTCATACCTTGAACCAAAAAAGGTTTAAACTCTCTCATCTCGATTCAATCACTTTCGCCCCACAAACCTTAAACACCATTACCCATTATCCAACCTAAAACTCGGGTGTCCTTAATCCTTACCTTGACCATACCCCTTATCCAAAATCACTTACCTTAAGCCCAAAACCTTGGCCCACCATCACCTTAAGCCCAAGACATTTGGCACCTTATCAACCCTTAAGCCTAAAACAATCTTGGCCTACCATCAAACAATCTTGGCCTACTACCACCTTAAACTCAAAACCTTTGGTACCCAACATACTACCCTAAGCCTAAAGATCCTGGCCCATCCAACCTTATGAAATCCTCTTAAGCCCAAAACCTTTGGCACCTCATCTCTCCAAAGGCCAAAACCGTTTGCACCCTATCTCTCTTAAGCCCAAAATCTTTGGCACCTCATCTCTCCAAAACCTAAAAATCTTTGGCACCCTACTATCGCCTTAAGCCCAAAACCTTTGGCACATGATCTCTTTTAAGCCCAAAACCTTTGGCACATCATCTCTCTTAAAGCCCAAAACCTTTGGCACCCTATCTCTCTTAAGCCTAAAACCTTTGGCACCTCATCTCTCCAAAGCCTAAAAATTTTTGGCACCCTACCATCGCCTTAAGCCCAAAACCTTTGGCACCCCATCTCTTTTAATCCCAAAACCTTTGGCACATCATCTCTCTTAAAGCCCAAAACCTTTGACATCTTATCCTCCTTAAGCCTAAGACATTTAGCACCTCATATCTCCTAAGCCCAAAATCTTTGGCACCCTATGTCCCTCTTAAGCCCAAACATCATTGGCTCACCATTACACTTTAAGCCTAAAAACAGTTGGCCCACAAAATCATGGGGAATCCTTTTTCCTGCAAAGTTTATATACCTCTACCCTCATCATCTTTTTATATCCTCACCTACCACTCACTGAGTTTACTTTTGGTTTTGCTTCAAGGTACCAATGGCTAACCCGACTGATAGCCCTGAACACACTCTTAGCCGCCCTCATTGTCAAGCAGGAAGAGAATTTGCAAGCAGTACAAGCTGAGCTCAAGAAGCAGAGATAGTCTATTTGAAGGAGGTGCAAGCCATGATTAGTCAAGCTAACCTCAACCCAACCATCCCAAATCTGACCCTGGACCAGACCACCCCAAATCTGAATCAGGCCAATCCTACTTCGGCCCAAGCCCATACCCATACTACCTATGTGCCAAACACCTTTACCCACTCTAACCCTTCCTCTCCTGCAAATCCTTTTCAAGGGAAAGAAGCTTTCTCTCACCCTGACTTGAAAGTATTCATAGAGAGATTTGAATCCATGCAGAAAACCATTAAATCCTTCAAGCACTATAGTGACCTAATTGATGTGGACAGCTTGACCTTATTCCCTGATGCCAAGTGCCTGAATTCGAGAGATTTGATGGAACCACTTGCCCTAAGACCCATCTGAAAATATATGTGGGGGCAATGCAGCCTTTGGGACTTAACAATGAGCTCCTTGCTCAAGTGTTCCAACAATCACTAACCGGTGCTGCCATAAGATGATTCATTTCACTAGACAAGAGCCAGAAAAGGACATGGGATGATATATGTCATGCATTTATCAAGCAATATCTTTACAACAGTGAAGTGGATATCACTAGGCGTGACTTGGAAACCATTAAGCAACTTCCAAGTGAGTCCTTCTCCATGTTCCTTACAAGGTGGAGGGCTAAAGCTGCTCAAATGGTAAACCGACCAGCTGAATAAGAACAGGTGGACATCCTTGTCAAGAAAATACTCCCAGTTTACCAAACCCATCTGCTAACCCAATACCTGCCTACCTTTAAAGCTTTGGTTGCAACCGCTTCAAAGATTAAAGATTGCATACAAAGGGAATCATTTCAAGATGAATTCTCCACCACCGATCTGAGTAGTGATGAAGAATCTGAATCCCTTGACCTTTCAGGCTAAGACCAGCATGCCTCGATCACTATGATCCAAGCATCTACACCAAAGTGGAAGCCAGACCCCACTTCATCCATGCCTAAGTAGCATGTTATGGAGGAGTTCAAACTCAATTGATCTAACTTGTCTGAGATTGAGTCCAAATCCAAGTCCGAGTCCGAGTCCATGTTCTGTGTCCAAGTCTTAATTCGAGTTCGAGTCCATGTTCAGAGTCCAAATTTGAGTTTGAATCTAAGTCTCTCTTTTTGTATTCTTCTTCCATTTTGCACCATCTTCTCATTTTATAATAAAATATTTATGTTATTCATGCACTTCTCTTGTCTCTTCTTTCTTGTTGTGTCTCAAAATAAAAAAGAATAAATAAGTAAATCAATGGATTTTGGCAAGCATTTGCATTTCACCACCATGAATGGAAAAATCAAAACTTGAGGTATTCTTGTGCCCGCATCAGCAGCCGCTTCACCAGCTCACAACCAAAGGATAGTTGAGATAATAAAAGACACCAAGTGGTGACCTCTTCAGTCGGAGCAGGCAAAGCTAAAGGCAATCCAATGAAGTTACCCATTGCACTTTTGGGTAATCAAACATAACACCTCAACAAGAGGCAACAACCTTAAAAAGGACCTGATATCCCTACTAAGTTTCTCTCTAGACTAAGAAATTCAATGGAATGGTCTAGACAAAGGTCAAAGCCCCAAGACAAAGGAAAGCATTAGTCCAAATCATGTTGGAATAATTTTTTAAATGCCAAAATTCGTTGATTAGCTCGCTAAGTTGAAAACCTGAAAGGGTGGCTTAGGTAAAAATTAGAGCAAGCTCGTCGAGTTGAAAACCCGAAAAGGAAGCTAGAGCAGAAGTTAGAGCTATCTATATATATAAGAAGTCATCTTAGTCAAATCATTCTATCTTTTATGTCCTTATCTCACATTAAGGGCATATCTTTTTAAGTCATCATCCTCCTGCTGGTCCCTCATTAGGGGCTCACCTTTTGAATTGTCTTCTGTTAATCCATCATGGTCATGTCTTCCATGTCATCTTTTGTCAATCCGTAACATTGCCCTTATCATTCAGTAAGGGCATATCCTTCCTGTCATCCGTCACGTCGCCCTTATCATTTATTAAGGGTATATTATTCAAGTCGCCTGTCACGTCTTTTAGCTCAAAAAGCTAAATGGTTCCTATCATCCATCCAAGGAGCACGTCTTCTGAGTCATTGTCCAAAGTCAATCCAGTGTCTCCCCAAAGAGTCCCATCTCTAAGAGTCTCTTCAATCTCAGACAATAAGAAGGTTGTGCTTGTCTTCTCTATATATCTTGCTACGATAGCAAAATCATACAACCTCCCCAACACTTTTTCAAAAGGTCCAAACCTACTAAGTCTGACTCATAAGGTGGCACCTCACCTTTCTTATCCATCCCATTAAGGCCAATTGACAAAGGACTATTGATCTTAAACTCTTGCAAGGCCAGAGATCTTTAGCCAGAACCCCAATCAGACATGCCTCCTAAAGCCCATCATCTCAAGCTTCTTGGCAAATCATGCCATCCTTCTAATCTCAAGCCTCTTTGGTAAATCATACTATCCTTCTAAGTGTAAGCCTTTTTGGCAAATCATACTATCCCTCCAAATCCAAGCTTCCTTGGCAAATCATCTGATCACTAAGGTCCAAGTCTCTCAAGACTCATGATCCATGAAGTCCAGTATCCTTAGCAAAGCCAGATTCAAGCCATGACCCTAAGACCTATCATCTTTAAGCTGATTAAAAAGGGCTCAAACTAGTCAAAGTCCATCCCATGACATACCATCCTTCTAAAACCAAGCCTCCTTGGCAAATCATATAATCCCTAAAGTCCAACTCCTTTGGACAAGTAAAATCAAAGGGCAAACTAGCTGGTCAAATCACCTCCAAAAGCCATATCTAAAGGCAGACTCTTAACAGATGGGTCACACAAAAGCTAACCCACAATCTTCATCTTTTCCAAGGCCAAGCCTAACCGAGCCTTCCCACCTAATCCTCTCTAAGGCCAAACCCAAATGAGCTTTCCTACCTAATCTTCTCTAAGCCAAACCCAACCGAGCCTTCCTACCTAATCTTCTCTAAGGCCAAACCTAACCGAGCCTTTCCTACCTAATCCTTTCCGAGGCTAAACTTGAACTAGCCTTCCTAAATAACCTCTTAGGCTAAACCTGACCTAGCCATCCAAGATAACCTCCTAGGCTAAACTGACCTAGCCATCCAAGATAACCTTCCAGGCTAAACTTAACCTAGCTTTTCAAGATAACCTTCCAGGCCAAACCTGACCTAGCCTTTCTAGCATAACCTCCTCCAAAGCCAAAAAACTGACCTAGCCTTAACTTCCTCCTTATGCCGAATAACCGAGCCACTTTTCCTCATCCTTCCAAAATGAGGGCACCCTCCTCTACAAATATCAGCACTCTCCTACCAAGTTAATCCTTCACAAGTTCAAGGTATCCAATTCATAATTTTGCATAATCAAATGCATTTCACACTAAACAAGTCACAAATCAGAGCTTCTGAATTAAGAATCATCAATCCAAATTCTTGAATCATGCAATCAGAGGGTCATCCACCCAAACCAATCAATTTCAACTTTAAAATCAAACCCATCATATGATAGCCTTAGGATCCAAACCTTAAATCTAAAATAGGTTTCCCTTCTATAATCTGACCCATCCTAGGATAGCCTTAGGATCTTTTTCCTAAGTAGACTAGGAATATCACTTTCATTCCAGATTTACCCAAATAGATTGGGAATATCACTTTACTTCCAATCTAAATCTCCCAAAGATACCGGGAGCAAGCTTCCTTTACCAATCAATCCACCCACAAATGTCTAACAATGATCACCTAGATATCCCTATGGTTATTTTTTTCCATTTCCTTGTCATCCTCCACCCAAAAACATCAAATTTCTCAAGAAGGCGTCAATTTGTTTCCCTCTTCCATCCTCATTTATAGTAAAAAAAAAAATTCCTTCACCTAGACATCCTTCTGGTTCATTTTCCCGCTCTTTATCCAAGTCAGTCCCATCTTTCACCCATAAATATCTAGCCTCTGACCTAGACTTCCATCTGATTCATTTTCTCGCCTTCATTTATTAGTCAACTTTCACCCATAAATGTTTAGAAACACCTAAATATCCTTGTGGTTCATTTTACTATTTTTCTCAAATTCAATCATTTCTGTCACCCAAACATGTCCAAATCCTGATTTAGGAATCCTTTTGGTTCCTTTTACCATTTTTCTTCATCATTTTACTCACCCAAACATGTCCAAATCCTGATTTAGGCATCTCTTTGGTTCTTTTTTTCCACTCCTTCTCAGATTCACTATCATTAGAATCGCCTTACAAACAAGACAATTCTGTTGAGGGGGCAACTGTGAACCCTCAATTTTACACCTCTAATAATAATAATAAATAATATTAAAGATATTTAAAAAAAAAAAAAAAAAAGGGACAGCCTGCGATTGCCGCAGGTGGCTCTTGTGGCAGCAGCAATGAATTTCTGATTTTTTCCTTCTTTTTTGCCTTTTTCCCACATCAAAACTTCACTATTTCACTCCCCAACCATCACCCTATATATAGGGGTCCTCCTACTCATTATTCCTCACCTCAGGATCACTCCAAAATCCCTTGGCTTACTTGATTAGCTTTTGCATCAAGCAAGCCATCCCCCTAAAGTTTGGTCTGCCAAGGAACGAGCTTTTTAATTTTAAAATTTTCTTTTCTTTTTATTTCATTTTTTGCTTTCTTACTGCTCCTTGCTTTTCAAAGTACATTAGGTTGCAACTTCCCGAGCCGACCCTCTCCTCGCCATCCGAGGCAAGTTCCTCTCCGTTTGTGGCAAGCACGCCGCCAAGTCTCCAAAGCCGCTCAAGCGCAAGGTAAACTTATTTTCCTTTCTCTTTTCCTTTTCTTTATTTAATTTATTTTTCCCTCCTTTGGATTAGTCTTTTTATGTATTTATTTTTTTCCTCCTTGGGATTATTCTCTTCTTTCCCTTTGGGCTCTTTGCCTAATTCTTTTCTCTTAATTGATTCACTTAGGTTAGTTAATTAAAATATGAAATAATTAATTCAACCTGGTAATTAATTAAAATCAATCAACTCAATCAATCAAAACATGATAAAGTGGTTTGACTAAACAAATCCCTTCGCAAGAAGGGAGAACTGCGTGGATTCTGATTCCCATTCAAAGGGATACGCAGGCATGCTTGGTCCAAACATCGAATCCAATTAAAATTAACCAACTTCTCCCCTCATCACTTTCTTCACTTTAATTTAATTTCTTTTGTTACATTGATTTTATTAGGATTAGTTTGGAGAATGAGTGACTTCTCTAGAACCCATAAGGGCTAGAGGAGGTATCCCCTAATTTGGATTTTTATTGTAACTTTATCTTATTTTTTTGTTTCTTTTATTTCCTCATTTTTTCATTTATTTACATAAATCATGCATTTATTATATTGTACATAATTCATGAAATTAATTTTAAGTTACAACTTTATTAAATGCCAAACTAATTAAAATGAACCGAAAACCTAGTTCCCGAATCCTCTTTGGTTTCGAGGCTAGTGATCTTTTTCCTTTAAGTTATAATTAGAGTCAAAATGGGTTTTTACCTTATATTTTCCCAAATAAAAATAAAGTAAGGTGGCGACTCTAAATCACTTTTCAAAATCAATCAATCTAAGCCTGAGGGCTTCATCGTGAGTTCAAACCCAAATGAGCATTTTGATTCCCTCTAGCGGATTGGACTGGTGCTCAGGTGAGGCCTCACAGTATCAACTTTCCAAGCTTTAATTTCCTCCAAATAGTCAAAGGCATTAAACTTATACCTGTACCCAAGTCACACAAAGCTTTATCAAAATTAAAATTATTAATTTCACAAGGAATAGAAAAACTTCCTAGATCTTCTAGCTTTG
>CATKHJ011063069.1:0-16523 GCA_949750685.1 Vernicia montana
AACTCCAATACGAATAATTCTTTCCATCCAACCTCACACTCACAGACTGAAGCGAATCATCTCGTTCAGTAGCCATAATCAAAATCAACAGAGAAAACAACCAGAATGCAAAAGACAGGAAAAACAAAATACCAGATTGCAAACTGAAGCGAAAACGAAATATCAGACAACTAGATTGAATACTCCAAAAAAAAAATTGTCCAAAAAAAATTTTTCGGGGCGCCCGAACCCCAGCCAACTCACCGTGGAGTTGGATCCGCGAAAGCTGTGTTTGAGATTAAACTTTGTTCCATGAGACTCAGCTCTGATACCATGTTAAACAATTCAAAGAGAAATACAAAATCATAAAGAGATGATACTAGGGTTTCATTAATAATGCATAACAAAGAAGGAATACAAAAGGAATGAATTAACCTAAATATAAAGAGACTATATATAGGCTAAATCAAGGAAACTGAAAAGACTATTCTACGCTTAATAAACAATAAAATAAAATAACCTTATATTTCTTAACATTAACCAAAAGTTTGGAAATGTAAAATAGTCAATAATAATGGCTTCTCCACCAAAATTATCTAACCTAACCAAAACTCCACCCTAACCTTAGGTAACTTATTCCAACCTTAGTATAGTTAAAATCCACTACCTTATGAGCTCTACAGGGGTCGGCCATCCATTGGGCTTGGGCCTAGTGTCCAAAAGCCCATTAACAAGCCCACCCGAGCACAATTCCCGAACGTAAAATTTTTTCGTAACTTTCTTTCTTTCCTTTCACTTAGCATTTTAATTCCTACCTTCCCATATCATTATATACCCTTAAAAATTGTTACATTACCCTTTTCAATTTAATTAAATATATATAAACACATACACATTGTAAATAATCAAACAAGGCATTTAACACACAAAACATATAAAGATCTCGTTTTATTCCCATTATAATTTCCTCGATATACTATCTATAAAATTTATATTCTATAACATTTTCATAACTCTAATGAGCTATGGAAACCTTGGGTATTACAACTTGATCCTAAGAGAACAGTTGATAAAGCATTTTTTCTGTATTTGGAATATATACAAGCTAATGGAGATGAGTTTACTTCCACCAGGACACTTGTTTCTTAGCAAATTGCCAGATGGATTTCACCTCCCCAAGGTTTTGTCATATGTAATTATGATGCTAGCTTTAGAGCTAGCGATGGAGTTACAGGTTTGGCAGTTGTTTGTAGAGATCACATAGCAAAATTACTAGAAGTAGTGGCCTTGAGGAAGTCTGCTCGTTCTCCATTAGCAGCGGAGACAAAAGCCCTTGTGTTGGCTATGAAATTGGATTTGAATTGTGGTTACTCTCATTGTGTTTTTGAATCTGATTGTAAACCCCTCATTCATATATGTGTAGCAAAGAAAGATGAGTGTCCTTGGGAGATTCAAGCTATGTATTTAATTATTAAGGATTTAATGCTTTTGTTTCAAGTAGTCTATTTTGTTTGGGTCCATTGAAACATCAATCAAGTTGCTTATTGGGTTGCAGATAAGATGCTTTGTAATACTTTACCCCCTGCGTGGGTTGGTGCTCAGCCTTCAAGGCTTGCTCATCTATTGTATTTGGATTCTTGTTGATTTATGAATATGTTTTTTTTTGTAAAAAAAAAAAAAAAAAGAACTCTTATAATACTGTGCTCTTGCAAATTCTTGTTGCTTTCACTGCTCACACACCACTCTATGTATTTGTGTAAGAAATGTTGCTGGAAGTGAGTTTTAGAGGGTTTGGGCAGCAACATTAATGCTGATAAGGGTGTTATGGGATTCATTGGTGTTGTGAATGGAGGGAGAATGATTGGCCATAGCTGCTAGAGAATTAAAGACATGAGGGGAAAGGAGAAAAAAAGAGAAAAAAAAACTGGAATTTGTTATCTCTAGTTTTACTCTGATACCATAACAGAATAGCACAACTGATTGATTATTATTGAATTATTATTCGTAGAAATACACCAAGTAAATAACAAAGAATGGGTGAGGATCCTATAAACTAGGACGTTGTTTACAACCTGAATCTTATACAGCTAAGTACATTTGAATAATATAATCTGTTAATCTGTACATTTGAATAAGGTGAGCTGTACATTTGAATGAGGTGAGTCATTCTCTATTGTGTTGCTCTCTCTCTCTCTCCATACACACAACATCTATTTTTTCTTTACTCTCTCTATTCTCTTTATTTTGTGCACACTCAATTACAAGGAGATTAGCTCATTTTCTAATGCACCAAACACCATGATTCCAAGTCCAAATAGAATTGGAATTCTACTTAAATTCCTAAACTAATTTCAAATACTAATCCAATTCCAATTTAGACTTAATTTTTATTTTTTAATTCCTAATTTATTCTAACATGGGTTGAACCCATTTACCCAACAATCTCCCCCTCAAACCATAGAGAGATATTGGCTATCTCAATTATTCATTCAAATTCAAAACTCCACATAAGCGGTGCAGGCTTCAACCTTTTTCATTATCTTCCCTATAAATAGTGCAATTCCCATACATTTATTTTCTTCTTTCAAATTCTTCTTATCATCTATGGATTTCATCAAATTCTTCGACTTTGAAGGATGCTCCCCCTTCTCAAAAGTCTTTAACTTTTCTTATCATCAAATTCCTTGTTATGACCCAACTTCTAAGCCGCGACGGTCCTAAGGCATGGTTAAGCATAAGGCCACCGAAAATCCGTAGAACCCATACACATTATACAATTCAATACAGTATCATGCAACTAAACCATAATCATCTCATGACATTACATCATATCATATCCCAAGATCAGAACCTGAGCACATATACACTTATTCTTCCCATCACATGCTTATCAATAGCATCATAGTTTTTATCAATTAACTAATATATATTCTTCTTTCCATATAACTCTTATTATATACACATCAATTACAATGCTCTTTTAACTCCCATGAAGCTACTACAATAACTTTAACATATATATATAAGCATATATCAAATGGAACTTTACTTTAATAAGAAGATCCTCAAGTGAAAATTGATGTTTGAGGAACCACTTGCTCACTATGCTGCTTCCTGAAAAATGGAATCACTAATGAGATAAAGCAGTGAGTAAAGAATATACTACCATACTTGTGAGGCTAGGTATATCAAGGCTAGCTTACAAGGATGGCTTATGTTCACTTATCACTTGACTCATATACTTATATTCACGAAATGAAGAATATAAGAATCATATTAACAAATGAACTTTAATATTCGAAGATTTGTGATCAATTTTTGGGACTTGAACTCATATATTTGGATTATCCACTTTAGGCATACATGATTTCTTGTAACTTTTAACTTATGAATGTTTTGGTAGTGTAATTATATAGACATATTTTATCGTACTTTGGATTAGGGATCTTATACAATTGATCTTTAAAACAAAAGTTCATATAGATTGACTTTGGTCTTAAATAGTGTTGGTGCCCTTTTTTGTTGAAATGAATGTTAGGCATGCCAGAGACTCTTGGAGGTCTCACCCGTTTTTGACTTCTTCAAGAGATTGTGGAAAGAGACAAAGGGACAATAGTCTCTCAAGGTCCTTGGATTCAATATTTTGCAGCTTCACCAATTGTCACAAAAGAAACCAAAAGAAATATGAATTTGTAACTTTTTGGTTTGTATTAATGTAAACTTGTGTACATTAAATACAATGGTTTTGTAATTTGCAGAGACTTTGAATGATAAATGATAAAAGCCAAGAGGCTTTGATAGAGACTTTGAAAAGTAAATGAAAATAAGCCAAGAGGCTTTAACATGAAATGTAAAAGCTTTGGAAGCTTGGAATAATTTACTTGAGTAGCTTGAATTTACTGTTCTTGATTGATTATTGATTGTTGTTGTTATTAGTTCACAAAGGCTTCTTGCATTTATAGTCTCTGCACAGGTGGTTAATTCCTATTTTCTAGGTCAATTTCCTCTACTAAGCCTCACCTCATTTTCTTTTGCCTCAAGCTCCATTTCTTTAACCTCCTGTAGCCTCTCCATTCACTAATCCATTTCCTAGACCCACGTTCTAAGTTCCAGGCCAATATCCCCTTATAGTCTCTTATACCCTTTACAGTCGTTTATATAGCCACGTTTGCTTCCAAAATCCTCTAGAGACTGTCAAGAATTCGGCCTAGTCTCCCAAGAGTCTGTAGGGTGCTATTCTTCATGGATCCCAAATCCTCAACTCATGAGCCCAAATTAATTAATTATTATTTGGCCCAATAATATTAAGCCCACTACAAATATGGGTCTAACAAATGCCCCCTGCAGATGTTAGGCTGAATTTAAGCCTTGCATCTGTTAAGTATGTAAGCTTGGGTCTTTGATCTTCAACAAATCTACAACTCAATCCTCACATTCTCTAAAATCTATTCCTAGCCAAAATCCTGTTGAATCTTCTTGTTCAAATATATTAACCCATTTAGTAGAATTTTTTCATTTGGTCTCCTCTATTCAAATCCACCGAAAATTTAAAATCCCCAAGCAAATTCAAAATTTTCATCTCTCTTATCTCAACCAACTCTTAATCCTTGGCAAAATTCTTTTTTGAATTTAAATGGATCTTATTTATTGATTTTTTTTTTTATCAAATTTCTTTCCCTGCTGAAATTGAAACCTATTTAAAATTTCTCTATAAAAATCACACTAAATCCATTTTATCCTTCACAAACCCAAGTCCTCACAATTAGCCGAGACTCTCTCTCTCTCTTTATCTCTCCAAACTCACACCAAGATCTCTCCACCAATTGATCAAGTTATTCTTTACTGGTGCCCACTCCAACCAAGTCAGTACACTTTCCTTCCTTTATTTCCCTTATTTTTTTTTTTTATATTTTCTGCTTCTATTTTTTTTTTTCGTAGCCGCCGACCAACCCAGCCAGCCGTCACCGGCTTGCTGCTGTCGTTGCCAGCAACGAGGCCACCTTCCACTGAAGAGGCCACCTACTGCCGACCCATTGTCCAGTACGCTGCTCCTTTGTTTTGCTTTGTTTTTATTTCACTCTGATTTCAACTTTTGCTTTCGCTTTTTTTTTTTTTTTAAATTTTATATGGCCATCAAGTCCCACCTGTGCTTTTGCATCAATCCAGGTATTCCATTCTCTGTTGCTTTCGATTTCAATTTTGCTTTTTTTTTTTTTTTGTTGTTGTTGGTGTATATATATATATATATATATATATATAAAGAAAAAACTTTAAGAAAAATGTATATAAAATACTGAAATTAAGTATATATATATATATATATATATATTTATATTATGTATTTATTTTCTATTTTTTTTTATAAATAGAAGAATGCAATTAAAAAATTAAAATCTACCTAACTAATATATTTAATAATAATAATAATAATAATATTAATTGATAAAATTAAACTACATATACCAAACTAACAAAAACATTTATATATAAATATATACATGCATGATTTTAATTTTAAAATCCTTATATGTATAAAATATATAAATATTTCAAAAAATAGTTGGTATTATTTAAATCAGAAATATATATATATGAAAATAAATATTTTTTTTTGAATTAAAAATTTGTTATGAAATCAAATTTTAGTTAAAATTCTACTGTACACAAAAATTGCACAAGCACAAGGATTAGTATCAGCACAAGATATATAACACTAGTACAAGGGATAGCACCAGCATCATGGATATTACCAGTACACGGGATTATACCAGCACCATGAATATTTCCAAGGATGGAAGCTTCCAAATCCCCCTTTCAAGAGAAACAAGGTAAATTATATTCTTAGTTTGGAACTTTAGGTGAAATTTAATAAGAAAAGAAGTGAAATGAAAATGGAAATAAAATTGAACAAATAATGAAGAACAGACTTATTAAATTTCGGGCTAAAATAATTGCTAAGACTCAAAATCATCCTTAAGACTCTAGATTTAATTAAAAGTCTCTTGAAATTTAATGAGTTTCATAATCATATGACCCAAAATTGTGGATGTTTGGCTTGTGTGGCAATTTTTTTTTGTTGGTATTTCTTGAGGTTTTTGCAGTGGGATTTGAAGCTTTTATTGCAGATTTGGAGAGATAAGGGTGTAGGAAATGATTTTTCTGGTTTGAATTGAGACAAGTGTCTCTGGAATGTCCATTTTTCAGGGGAGACTCTGCTGAAATTTTTGTAAAATTTAAATGCAACTTAAATATTTTAAGTTAGAATTTAACATACTTGTTTTCGGCATTTGGCAGTCTGTACTCTTGCCACAGCAACAACAGTCCCTTTTTGTATGACTTCTTTAGACAAAGAGAACAGACTCCTCAGGTAATGTTTAAGTTACACTATTTCAGTCCACAAACTCTTAGGTGCTTTGTCTAACCCCACATTTTTTCTTACAATATTTTGAATTCTTGGACCTGTAGACTTCATGTATCCACTAGACTCTTCATTTCCTCCAGAGAAAAGGGAAGAACTAGTCTTGGGGATTATGCCGAGCCTTCTACAAATATAGTCTTAGCCCAAATTCTTTAAGAATTAGAATAAATGAAAGGATGGACTTGCACCCAAGTATGGAGACGGAGGTTACTCAAGGCAAAAATGCTCTTTTCCATTTTAATCTCTCAAATGGGAAACTCTACCGTGGAAGCTTTCTGAGTTCCTTTGAAAATTGGTGACTGCTTGGATATGATGAGCTGGTTCCAGTCTTAAGAGTCTGAGTGTAAGCATCTCATCTTTAGTGCTTTCAGCTATTTTATTTCCCTCTATTTGACTATTTATTTCTTTTGTAGATAATGAGGCTGAGGAGGAAGATGAAGATACAGACTCTTACTCTCCCCAAAAGAACCAGCGTTCTCAAAAACTAGTTATCACCACTTTAAAGAAAGTACCAGCCCCTGCAGCTTGACTTCTAAGAAAAGCACATGTCTCCTTTCAGCTACTACACTGATAGATGTTGTTCTTAGACTCATAAGTGCTTTAGTAACCTCTTCATCTCAGGTATAATCTCCAACCTTTTCCTACTTCTACTTCACCAGGAAATTATTCTATTTATTCTTTTTGGTTGTAGGATTAAGCCATGATGAAAACTCACCTTACTCATGCTAGTCTTCTCAACAATCTTGCCACTATTTTTAACTTCTATTTTCTGAGTTGTGCTACTTCTTAGGATCCATATAGAGACAGACCGAGTGAGAGACTTTATGGCTGCCAATCACTCTTGGGTGTAGTCATAAGTGTCATATGCTGGAGGCTAGATCCCTTACATGTTGCGGAGTGGAAGGCACTCTACTTTAATAGACTCTGAACTTTGAGAATTTTTTTTTTATTTATTTCCTGCATCACACTTGTATTTTGGTTTTGACTTTGAACATTGATGCAGGACTTTGACCAAAACCGTGAATTCGGCTTTGTCTTTATTGTTTTATTGAAAAAGTGGCCAGAGGCCTACATATTATAGATTCTAGCCGTGTTGTCGGCCTTGGATATGTCAATGTAAACTTTTTTTTTTTTTTTTTTTTTTTTTTACAGGTGATATATTGTTGTGGCCGTGGGATCAGCCTGTTACTAACTTACTTCCTTCATTTCCTACTATGAGCCCTTAATTTCACATCCCAAAATAATAATAATAATAAATAATAAAAATAATATTAAAAATGTAAAAAAAAAAAGGAAGAAAGCCTGCAGTTTCTGCAGGAGCACCTGCGAAAACCGCAGGCAATAATAATAATAAATAATAATAATAAATAATAAAAATAATATTAAAAATATTAAAAAAAAAAGGAAGAAAGCCTGCAGTTTCTGTAGGAGCACCTGCGAAAACCGCAGGCAGGCCTGCGGTTGCCGCAGGTGGCCTCTGCAGAACTGCAGGGCCAGCCTGCGGCAGCAGCAACAAATCTTTGATTTTTTCCTTCTTTTTTGTCTTTTCCCCACATCGGAACTTCATTATTTCACTCCCCAACCATCACCCTATATATAGGGGTCATCCTACTCATTATTCCTCATCTCAGGATCACTCCTAAATCCCTTGGCTTTCTTAATTAGCCTTTGCATCAAGCAAGCCATCCCCTAAAGCTTGGTTCGCCACCTAGTTTTGAAATTTTCTTTTCTTTTTATTTTATTTTTTGCTTTGCTACTGCTCCTTGCTTTGCAAAGTAAATTGGGTTGCGACTTCTCGAGCAGACCCTCTCCTCGCCATTCGAGGCAAGTTCCCTGCCGTCTAAGGCAAGCCCGCCGTCGAGTCTCCAAAGGTGCTCAAGCGCAAGGTAAGCTTATTTTCCTTTCTCTTTTCCTTTCCTTTATTTAATTTATTTTTCCCTCCTTGGGATTAGTCTTTTTATTTATTTATTTTCCCTCCTTGGGATTATTCTCTTCTTCTCTCTTGGGCTCCTTGCCTAATTTTTATATTTTCTCTTAATTGATTAACTTAGGTTAGTTAATTAAAATCTGAAATAATTAATTCAACCTAGTAATCAATTAAAATCAATCAATCAATCAACTCAATCAATCAATCAACAAAAACATGATAAAGTGGTTTGACTAAATAAACCCATTCGCAAGAAGGGAGAACTACGTGGGTTCTGATTCCCATTCAAAAGGATACGCAGGTATACTTGATCCAAGCATCGAATCCAATTAAAACAAACTAACTTCTCCCCTCATCACCTTATTCATTTTAATTTAATTTATTTTGTTATATTGATTTTATTAGGATTAGTTTGGGGAACGTGTTACTTTCCTAGAACCCATAAGGGCTAGATAAGGTATCCCCTAATTCAGATTTTTGTTGTAATTGTAACTTACCTTTTCTCTTCCTTTTATCCTCTTCTTGTTTATTGTATGTATAATATGCTTTTATCATATTGTCATGCATTATATTAATTGCACAAGCATTATTCATAAAATCAATTTTAAGTCACAACTTTATTAAATGCCAAACTAATTAAAATGAACCGAAAACCTAGTTCCTGAATCCTCTTTGGTTTCGAGACTAGTGATCTTTTCCTTTGGGATATAATTGGAGTCAAAATAGGTTTTTACCTTATATTTTCCCAAAGAAAAATAAAGTAAGGTAACGACTCTAAAACATTTTCAAAATCAATCAATCAGAGCTCGAGGGCTCTATCATGAGTTCAAACCCGAATGAGCATTTTGATCCCCTCTAGCGGATCGGACCGGTGCTCGGGCGAGGCCTTACAGTTGGCGACTCCACTGGGGACCACCTTCTTTTTAATAAAAGAAAATAAGAGGACTACTAATTGGTTAAAAGTTTGGCTTTTAATATAGTTGTGACTTTCATGCATCACTTGCATAGGCTCTTTACCTCCAAACCTAGTTCTAGGAAAGCAATGGATAGTGAGTAGCATCGAGTGGGCAACCTTCCTTAGGTCTGCTTACCGATAGTGAAATCATCCACCCCGCGACGAATCCTTTGATCCTTTTAAAGGTGTAACGAGTAAGCACGTACTGTTGGACCCACGCGAGGCTCCTTGACTCACATGTGGTTAGGTATATCGCTGCTCTAGTGTGACGGGTACCCAATTCCAAGCCACCCTTACCTTTTCATGCAGTGAACCTAGAACCTGACCTTAGGTTGTATGTACCATACGCAAAGCCTTACACAATTGCATACTTATGAAATATTTTTTTCATGCATGTCATGCATTCATAATGTACAAAACAACATACATTCATATCAAATCTAGACTGCACCTTGAATCGAAGAATGGTCAAATACTCTCACCTCGACCCAATCACCTTCACCCCATTAACCTCGAGTCCAAACATCTTTGGCTCAACATACCACCCCTAAGCCTTTAACCTAAGCACTACTCATAAGCTCAATATCCTTGGCCTATTACCTTTAAAACGGATCCATTACCTCAAAGCTCAATACTTTTGGCCCAAATATACCCTCAATCCTCCAATGCCCAAGACATTTGACACCTCACTTACCTTAAGCCCAAAACCTTGACCCATTATCACCTTAAGCCCAAGACATTTGGCACCTCATCAACCCTTAAGCCTAAAACAATCTTGGCCTACCATCAAACAATCTTGGCCCACCACCACCTTAAATCCAAAACCTTTGGTACCTAACATACTACCTTAAGCCTAAAGATCTTGGCCCATCCTACCTTAGGAAATCCTCCAAAGCCCAAAATCTTTGGCACCCTATCTCTCTTAAAGCCCAAAACCTTTGGCACCCTATCTCTCTTAAGTCCAAAACCTTTGGCACCTCATCTCTCCAAAGCCTAAAAATCTTTGGCACCCTACCATCGCCTTAAGCCAAAAACCTTTGGCACCCCATCTCTTTTAAGCCCAAAACCTTTGGCACATCATCTCTTTTAAAGCCCAAAACCTTTGGCACCCTATCTCTCTTAAGCCCAAAATCTTTGGCATCTTATCTCTCCAAAGCCTAAAAGTCTTTGGCACCCTACCATCGCATTAAGCTCAAAACCCTTAGCACCCCATCTCTTTTAAGCCCAAAACCTTTGACACCTTATCCCCCTTAAGCCCAAGGCATTTAGCACCTCATATCTCCTAAGCCCAAAATATTTGGCACCCTATGTCCCTCTTAAGCCTAATACATTTGGTCCATCATACTCAAAGCCCAATGACAGTTGGCCCACAACACCATAGGGAATCCTTTTCCCTCAGAGTTTATATAGCCCTACTATCATCATCTTTTCATATCCTCCACCTGATTAGCCAAGTCAAAAGGGTTCACTCGATCAATTAAATCTTGTCTCTCAAGCTGACTCGCCATAGGCCGAGGCTCTCTTTTCTTTTCAGAACTTCTCTAGCCGACTCGCCATAGGTCGAGGCTCTCTTCATGCCAAACTCTTTTCAAAACTTTCCAGGCTAACTCGCCATTGGTCGAGACTCTCCACTTACCAGAATATTTTTCAAATCTCTCGAGTCGACTCGCCATAGGTCGAGGCTCTCCCCTTACCAAAATCTTGAATCTTTTCAAAATCTCTCAAGCCGACTCGCCATAGGTCGAGGCTCTATTTTCCATCCTCCTTTATCTTGAAATCATCCTCACCTGCCACTAACTGGGTTTCTTTTAGTTTTACTCCAAGGTGACAATGGCTAAACCGACTGACATAGCTACCCTGACCATACCTATGACCTTTGAGGCTAAGACCGGCATGGCTCGATCGCTATGATCCAAGCATCTTCACCAAAGTGGAAGCCAGACCCCACCTCACCCCACCTTACCTTTGCTGAAGTAGCATTTTTTTTTATGGAAGAGTTCAAGCTCAATTGATCTGACTTGTCTGAGATTGAGTCCAAATCCAAGTCCGAGTTCGAGTCCATGTTCTGTGTCCAAGTACTAATCCGAGTCTGAGTCCATGTTCAAAGTCCAAGTTTGAGTCTGTCATTCTTGAACTTTGTACTATCTTCTCTTTTGTAATAAAACATTTATGTTATTTATTTTTCCATCTTTATTGTTTAATCCAAAGTAGTTGTGTCTAAAAAAAAAAAAAGAATAAATAAAGATAAAAAATCAATGAATTTTGACAAATATTTTCATTTCACCATAAATTGGGAGAATCAAAACTTGAGATGTTTCTTGTGCCCGCATCAACAGTCGCTTCACCAGCTCCCAACCAAAAGATAATTGAGATAATAGAAAAAATCAAGTGGTGTTCTCTTCAGTTGGAGCAAGCAAAGCTAAAGGCAATCCAATGAAGTTACCCATTGCACTTTTAGGTAAACAAATTTAGCACCTCAATAAGGGAGCAACAATTTTGAAAAAAAAAAGGACCCGATGTCCCCACAAGATTTCTCTCTGGACCAAGATTCAAATGGTCTAGACAAATGTCATAGCCCCAAGATGAAAGGAAGCGATAGTCCAAATCATGGTGAAATAATTTTTGAAATGCCAAAATTAATTGAATGCTCGAAAGGGCAGCTTAGGCAGAAATTAGAGCAAGCTCGTTGAGTTGAAAACCCGAAAGGGCGGCTCGGGCAGAAGTTAGAGCTAAAAGGAAAAAGAGTCATCATGGTCAAATCATTCTATCTCTTATGTCCTTATCTCACATTAAGGGCACATCTTCTTAAGTCATCATCCTCTAGCTGATCCCTCATTAGGGGCTCACCTTCCGAATTGTCTTCTGTTAATCCATCATGGTTATGTCTTCCATGTCATCTTTTATTAATCTGTCACGTTGCCTTTATCATTCAGTAGGGGCATATCCTTCTTGTCATCCGTCATGTCACCCTTATCATTCATTAAGGGTATATTATTCAAGTCGCCTATCACGTCTTTTAGCTCAAAAAGCTAAACAGTTCTTACCATCCATTTAGGGGCACGTCTTCTGGGTCATTATCCAAGTCAATTCAGTGTCATCTCAAGATTCCCATCACTCTAAGAGTCTTTTCAGTCTCAGACAATAAGAAAGTTGTGCTTGTCTTCTCCATAAATCTTGCTATGATAGTAAAATCATACAACCTCCCCAACACTTTTTCAAAAGGTCTAAACCTACTAAGTCTGACTCATAAGGTGGCACCTCACCTTTCCTATCCATCCCATTGAGGCTGGTTGACAAAAGGGCTATTGATATTAAACTCTTGCCAGGCCAAAGCACCTTAGCCAAAACCCTAATCAGATATGCCTCCTAGAGCCCATCATCCGTCCTTCCAAGCTCAAGCCTTCTTGGCAAATCATACTATCCTTCTAAGTGCAAGCCTCTTTAGCAAATCATACTATTCCTCCAGATCCAAGCCTCCTTAACAAATCATCTGATCCCTAAGGTCTAAGTCTCTTAAGACTCCAGATCCATGAAGACCAGTTTCCTAAGCGAAGCCAAAGTCGAGCTATGACTCCCAAGACCTATCATCCTCAAGTTGGTTAAAAAAGAGGCCCGAACTAGTCAAAGTCCATTCTATGACATACCATCCTTCTAAAACCAAGCCTCATTTGCAAGATCATATCATTCCTAAAGTCCAACTCCTTTAGACAAGCAAAATCAAAGGTAACTAGTCAAATCACCTCCAAAAGCTATGTCTAGAGGCAGACTCTTAACAGATGGGTCATACAAAAACTAACCCACAATCTTCATCTTTTCCAAGGCTAAACCCAATCGAGCCTTCCTACCTAATCCTCTCTAAGGCCAAACCTAATCGATCCTTCCTACCTGAGCTTCTAGGCCAAACCTAACCGAGCCTTCCTACCTAATCCTCTCCGAGGCTAAACCTGACCTAGCATTCCCAAATAACCTTCTAGGCCAAACCTGACCTAGCCTTTCAAGCAGAACCTCCTCCAAAGCCCAAAACCTGACCTAGCATTAACTTTCTCCTAAGGCCGAATAACTAAGCCATTTTTCCTCATCCTTCCAAAATGGGGGCACCCTCCTCTACAAAGATCAGCACTCTCTTACCAAGTTGACCCTTCACAGGTTCAAAGTATCCAATTCATAATTTTGCATATTCAGATGCATTTCACACTAAACATATCGCTAATCAGAGCTCCTTAATTAAGACGGATCATCAATATGAATTTATGAATTAAGACGGATCATCAATTTGAATTTCATTAATCAAGACGGATCATCAATCTGAATTTCTGAATCAAGCAGTCATAGGGTCCTTCACCCAAACTAATCAATTTTACCTTTAAAATCAGATCCATCCTAGGATAGCCTTAGGATCTTTTTCCTAAGCAGACTGGGAATATCACTTTCATTCCAGATTTTCCCAAACACATCAGGGATATCACTTCACTTTCATTTCCAAATCTCCCAAAGATACTGGGAGTAAGCCTCATTTTTATCAATCAATCCACCCATAAATATCTAGCAACGATCACCTAGACATTCCTATAGTTCATTTTCCATTTTCTTATCATCCTTCACCCAGACATGTCTAACCTTGACATCCCTCTGGTTCCTTTCCCCACCTTTTTATCTAAATCAGTCCCATATTTCACCTAGAAATATCTAGCCACTGATCTTGATATTCCTCTGGTTCATTTTTTTCCACTTCCATTTATCCATTAACTTTCACCCATAAATGTTTAAGAAACACCTAAACATCCATGTGGTTCATTTTACCATTTTCCTCAGATTCAATCACTTCTGTCACCCAAACATGTCCAAATCATGATTTAGGCATCCCTTTGGTTCCTTTAACCATCTTCCTTCATCCTTTTACCCACCCAAACATGTCCAAATCCTGATTTAGACATCCCTTTGGTTCTTTTTTTCATTCCTCCTTCTTAGGTTCACTATCATTAGAATCACCCTACAGACAAGATGATTCTGATCTTAATTTTACATCCCAAAACAATAATAATAATAAATAATAAATAATAAAAATAATATTAAAAATGTTATAAAAAAAAGGAAGACAGCCTGCGGCAGCAGCAGTGAATCTCTGATTTTTTCCTTCTTTTTTGCCTTTTTCCCACATCGGAACTTCACTATTTCACTCCCCAACCATCACCCTATATATAAGGGTCCTCCTACTCATTATTCCTCACCTCAAGATCACTCCTAAATCCCTTGGCTTTCTTAATTAGCCTTTGCATCAAGCAAGCCATCCCCTAAAGCTTGGTCCACCCTTGGCTTTCCTAGTTTTAAAATTTTCTTTTCATTTTATTTTATTTTTTGCTTTGCTACTACTCCTTGATTTGCAAAAAAAAATTGGGTTGCGACTTCCCGAACCGACCCTCTCCTCACCATCCGAGGAAAGTTCCCCGCCGTCCGAGGCAAGCCCGTCGCCGAGTCTCCAAATCCGCTCAAGCGCAAGGTAAGCTTCTTTTCCTTTCTCTTTTCCTTTTCTTTATTTAATTTATTTTTCCCTCATTGGGATTAGTCTTTTTATTTATTTATTTTTTCCTCATTGGGATTATTCTCTTCTTCTCCCTTGGGCTCCTTGCCTAATTATTATCTTTTCTCTTAATTGATTCACTTAGGCTAGTAAATTAAAATCTGAAATAATTAATTCAACCTGGTAATCAATTAAAATCAATCAATCAATCAACCAAAATATGATAAAGTGGTTTGACTAAAAAAAACCCTTCGCAAAAAGGGAGAACTGCATGGGTTCTGATTCCCATTCAAAGGGATACGCAGGCATGCTTGGTACAAACATCGAATCCAATTAAAACTAATCAACTTCTCCCCTCATCACCTTATTCACTTTAATTTAATTTATTTTGCTATATTAATTTTATTAGGATTAGTTTGGAGAACGTGTGACTTTCCTAGAACCCATAAGGGTTAGAGGAGGTATCCCCTAATTCAGATTTTTGTTGTAATTGTAACTTACCTTTTCTTTTCCTTTTATCCTCTTCTTGTTTATTTTATGTATGACATGCTTTTATCATATTGTCATGCACCATATTAATTGTATAAGCATTATTTATGAAATCAATTTTAAGTCACAACTTTATTAAATGCCAAACTAATTAAAATGAACCGAAAACTTAGTCCCTGAATTCTCTTTTGTTTCGAGGCTAGTGATCTTTTCCTTTGGGATATAATTGGAGCCAAATGAGTTTTTACCTTATATTTTCCCAATAAAAATAAAGTAAGGTGGCGACTCTAAAATATTTTCAAAATCAATCAATCAGAGCTCAAGGGCTCCATTGTGAGTTCAAACCTGAATGATCATTTCAATCCCCTATAGTGGATCGGCCCGGTGCTCGGGCGACGCCTCACACCTACATAGTAGGAAGATATTTCCCACAATCCCTTGACATCCTTCTAGGGGCTGGCCAAAGGGACAAAAGTTTGACTTGATAGAGAGTTCATACTCAATAAGTCTCCTGCACAATCTTGGAGTTTCATCATTTTCCCAAGTAAAGCAGTGCTTGAACTCTTTTAGTGACTTAATTATCTTCTTTTTTAATGTAGGCTAGAGCAAACCGTTGATGTAAATGACCCTGGGCTTCTTAAGAGTCCCTAGATTGACTTCCCTTAAAATATCTTGGACTTCAGTCATAACATCATCCAACTTAGGTGGAGTATCTTTCAACTCGTGAAGTTGAACTTCCTCCACCTCCTCAAGTTGTTCCCCTTCAAAGATCACTTCAGCACCTATAATCTATTGAATCTCTTTGGCAAAATAACCTATCCAGAGACTGCTGCACTTGTGCCTTCAACAAAGCGGCTGCAGCTACCACCTTTTCTTCTTAAGTGTGCTTAGTCATTCAATCTCTTCAATGATGGGCTGAGTTATCGGCCTATGGTAAAGCACGATCACTGATTTTTAGAGGAGATTCTTGACTTGTTGTTAGAAATCCTACTGGTTCACCATGGTAAGTGTTTTTGGCCCTCCATATTTATTTTTGCCTACATATAGTTCATCAAGCTTTTTGGCTCACTAAACCCTACACATAAAATCCCGATTCAATTTATCAACTAATTAATTCAAGCCCATTGGCTATCTTATAATCTAATCTTAAAATTTACTCTAAGAATTTAACAATATCTATCGATTAAATTCTATATAAATTATTCTTTTATAATTTCTAAAATTCTACCGAAAATTC
>CATKHJ011063283.1:0-12931 GCA_949750685.1 Vernicia montana
GTTTTAATGATAAAAAATAAATGAATATTAATCAATTTTAGTTAAAATTGAAGTTATTTAATAGTTTTTTTTTAATCTTTGTGCAACTATTCAAAACGTCTAACATTTTGAAACTGAGGGAGTACTTCCGTCCTAAAAAAAATTGTCTGTCTTTTTTTTTTTTTGCACAATTATTTAGAGTACAATAAATAAAATGATATTTTTCCTTTTATTGTCTTAATATTATAATAATTAACAATGTTAGGTGACGCAAGTTGCATAAAAAAAATTGACACAAATCAATATAATTTTGGATACATCATAAAATAAGAAATAAATAAACAATAATTACCTTTATTTTACATTATAAGTTGTAAAATAAGAAATAAATAAATAATAATTACCCTTATTTTATATCATAAGTTGTATCAAAATATTATATAATTGCTCTTATTTTATCAGACGCAATTACGTAATTTAGAATTATTCTATAATAAATAATTTTATTTTAAAAAAATACTTAATTTTATTTCTTTTAGACATTAAATTCCTTTTATACTCTTGATAGTATAAAAAATACACGTAATTTTATACTCCCTCCATTCGTTTTTAATTGACGTTTTTTGAAAAAAGAAATTTTCAAATTATCTGTCATTTTAGAAAACTAATAAGATTTTAATTTTTTTTCAATTTTATCCTTATTCTTATTATTATAAATTACTTTATAATTAATGCACATATTATCTAATATTTTATAACCAATAAGAGTAATTTGGTCATTTTCTTCCTATAACTTAATATAATTAATTGTTTCTTAATTTGTGTGAAACAACAAAAAAGTCAATTAAAAAGGAATAGATGAAGTATTTTTTTTAGACATTTAGACATTAAATACATCTTAATGATAAGTATTACTCCTTCTATTTTATTTTAATTGTCGTTTAAGATTTTTGCATAATGATTAAGAAATCTATTAAATAATTTTAATTATAGTGAAAAATAATTAAATATGACTAAAATATCATACTCCCTTCGATTCTCAATAACTGTCTTTTTAGAAAATTGATTTTGTTTCAATATAATTGTCGTTTTACAAACCCAATGTAACATTAATTGATTTTTTTTCAAATTTACCCTTAACATTAATTGACTTAATGTTATTGGTAGAATTTTGATGAAAGACAAATTAAGGGTATATTAGTCTATTTAATTTAAAATTATTTATAATTTATTATTTTCTTAATCTAAGTGAATTCCTCTAAAATGACAGTTATTGAGAATCGGAGGGAATATTAATTTTTCTCTCTCTTACTCTATTAATACTATCACTCATAATGAATAAAGGTCATTAATACTTCGCTGGTTTTTCAGAACGACAAATATTTTTTTTTTATAAAAATGTTATAAAAACAAAAATTAAAAATGAAATTAAGAAAATAATAAAGTGTGATGATGAAAAATGAAATAAAAAATAATACGACTAATAAAAATATAACAATCGTTTTGAAACATCTTTAAAAAGGTGATAATTTTTTTGAAAGGCACATAATATATAAATAAATAGTAACAATGAATAATATTTTCACTGGTTTTCCCACTTGACAGCTTGCAGTCATGCAGTGTGTCCTGAGTGAAGCAAATCTTATTGGACATCAACAATAACCTCTAAACATCATTTGATCAAAGATGGCTTACCTTCCTCTAGTGACACCAATCTCCATCATATAGTTCTAGCTACTTCTTTCCACTCTATAGATCTCATATGGTTTAAGCTAGCTAGGCCAAAAAGTGTATGAGTGTGAAATTTTAATCAAGGATGATAATTCACTTTCTTATTTAGATAATAGACTAATTATGATAATTTGATAACCCAATTAATAGCCTAACTTTTTAAAAAATCGAGATTCACAATCCAGGGTCTGATTTGCAATATAAAAAAAAAGTGTAAATTTAAAATTAATTAGGTGTTAACTTTTTAATGTAAATTATAAAATTTGAAAAGCAAAAGGCATATACTAAACTATTGGGCAAGTTATAACAATATGAAACAGTTTAAAAAAGGTCTATGAACAGAACAAATAGATAACAGTTATCTATTTCTATTATTATTATTTTGTTATTTAAATTTGTTGCACCTAATTTCAGCTTTCTTCAGCTTTTTTGTCTTGTAATATACAAATTCCCCTTTTGCAACTTGCTTAAGCAGCAGCAGCTAACACCACCTATGCTTGCCCTTTCACATCCCCCTTCCTAAAAAAACCTTCACAAAATGCCAAAAAAAAAAAAAAAAAAAAAAATTACAACAAAAATTTTTAAAAAAAAATTACAGAATGTTACAAAGCCCCAATTATCCTCTGTTTCTTAATACATTCTAATGATAAAATTTCCATTTCTCTCATTCTCTTTCCATTACACCCACCAACAACACCATCCACCACACCACTATAATTTCCAGGTACTTTAAAAATATTGACTCCAAATAATCTAACCATCTGAACCGGTTGGACCACTGAGCAAACCACCGGGTTCAGGTTTGGATTGGACCCAGCGATTCTTACTTTCCAATCAATATAAAGCTGTTTATCCGGTCCGGTCGACTTTTGAAAACTAACAATATCACCGGCTTTCAGATTTTTCTCTTTGACGAACCGGCTCCATCCTTTTGTCAATACGTAGCTTTGGCTACTATTCCAATAAGAGTACCTAAATCTCCATACTTTTCCAGTAATATCTTCAAAATTTAACAAAACTCCTTTTGTGCTATTGCTTCCACTTTGTAAGGGAAAGTGTTTCTCGGCGTGTTGCTTGGGTATTACAAGGCGGTTCAATTTTCCGACGTCGCTCGGCGTAACCGCTTTTTCGAAAAGCTGTTCACGCGCTTTGAGCACGCGGTCTGAGCTAGAAATAGCAACATTATTAGCACTTGAATGGTGTTTTCCTTGACCATCAATTCTAAAATTTCGCTTGCTTTGCTCTAATTCATCATTATAAGTATGTTTTCTCAACATATCAACAATTTCAGCTTTTGAATGAGAGTTCAAAAAAGCAGTTTCGATATCATCTTCTTCTTCTGATTTGAAATTAGTTATGGCATCGCGACCGCGGAATCTCTGTGCAGCGATATCATAAGCTTTTGCTGCTTCATCTTCTTCATTGAAAGTACCAAGCCAAACACGTTGATGCTTTTCATAAATCTGAGCTCCCCAACGACCGTTTGGTTGAGGAACAACTCCTTTGTATTTGGAAGAAGGAAGTTTGCGAGACTCAGCTTCAACGCCGGATTCAGAATCGAGAATAACACTAGTGCCGCTGCCAACACGGCAGAGAGGAGACTCAGGGGATTTTGCTGTTGGCGGCGGAGGAAAGGCGGAAATAGAGACGGAGGTTGGAGAAATGGATATAGATATGCAATCACCACTAGTCGTACTCTCATCTATGCAGCTTCCGTCCATTTTGTGTTGTTTGTTTTTAGAAATATAATGAGAGAAATTAGAGATTGAGGTGTGATTTTGTTGACTATTATGGTACAAAAGAAAGAAAGAGAGAGATGAATTGGGTTGTGTTTGAGCAAGTGTATTATATATATATATATATAGGAAGTATAGCCAAGTACATTATATAAAAAAAAAATTATTATTTTATTGATATTATCAGACTTAAGACTTACTGTATTTTATTTATTTAAAAAAAAAAAAAAAGAAGAGTAACGTAGATATGGGGATGTGGATGTGGTGGGTCAATGAATAGGAAGGATGGTAAGGAAGTAGGAAGATTCATGGAGGAGTTAAGGAGGATGGTATGCGCGAGTTGTGGGCTGTGTATGTGAAGTAGGACCCACAATTAAAAACAAGTTGATGGGGTTCACATGACTGTGGACCGTGTTTTAGTTAAGTTCATCCCCCCTGAGCTTTGCTGCTACTGCTGACCACCAGCATGGCCTCTTCTTTACATTTGTCACAACACACACACACACACACACACATCTCTGTTTTTTTTTTTTTTTTTTTTTAAATTAAATTTTTTTTATATAAATATAAAAAAATAAAAAAATATATGATCTTATCTGATTCTGCTATATCATCAAAATCTGGTGTATTATTTGTTTTTGCTTTTATTACTCCAATTAGAATCCAGATAAACAATGAGAAGAGAATAGGTTTTATTAATTACTTCCCACTACAAATGGGTAGTGGGCCTCACAAGTACAATGGTAAGGAAGCCAAAACCAAAGCCATGGATGGACATTGGATAAACATCTACAGTCAAAGCAAAAATCCCATACAGCAATATTACACTTGGCATCATTTCATTTGTTCTTCTTCTAACTTGTTTTGTCTTATTGGCTAGGTTCACCTTCATTTCTTCAAAATCCAATAAAAACCATTTTCTACTTATTTATTTAAAAAAATAAAAAATAAAAAATCATCATTCCATTATTTGCCCAACCAGCATTTGACATTTTCTGTCTCCTCTCAACTGGGTATTCTCTTGTTTGTTTTGGCTTTTTTTTTTTTTTTTTTTTTTTAACTCCTCATATATCTTCTTCAATTGTTCATGCACTAAACCCATGCCTAGTAGTAACACTTGCCCATGTTTTAATCTATACCGTCTGATCAAAATCAGAGGGAGTTGGGATTGCTAATCAACAAATCTTTTGTAATATTTTTTTATTTTTATTTTTTGTGGGCAGGAGAATCTAGTTTAGCTAATTTGTTTTTCTTTTTTTTCTCAAAATTCTATCTAATTGTACAATGAAGGAGAACATAGAACATGAAGCGAGATGATATTATTATTATTATTATTATATTAAGTGAATTTGTACGGATGAGTCCTCGGTCTTTGAAGGGCCCACATGCCTAGTTGATAAAACCGGGGCGCTCCTCAAACGGTGGTTCATCTTGGCTTGTGGGTTTTTGGTTTTTTCCTACTTAAATGGGTCCCATTTTTAGATTCCACCTAATTTGTTTTTTCTTTTCTTAATTACTACTAAATAATAACTAATCAATTTTTAGGTGTAAGATGAGACTAAAATCAAAAAAAAAAAAAAAAATCAATATATATATGATTTTTTTAATTAATGGGCGTTTATTTTAGATAAAATATAATTATAAAATAATTATTTTAAATAAATATAAATAAATTATTATAAAAATAAGATATATGAGAAAAAATTAAAAATTTTAATATAGTTATATTTCATTATAATTACTATTATCTCAAATGATATGTAAAAATTTTCAATTTTTACTCATTTAATTTATTTTTAAATTTATTTATTAATCATATATTAATTTTTATTTTTTAATTAGTGCTCTTAAGACACTCGTTAAAAAAATTAATATATATTTTATTGGATTGTATTAAGATGTGTTATAATCACTTTATGCATTTCATTTATACATTTTAAAATTATATCTTGAGTCAGATTATAAATTTTTTTTTTCATTTATAAATGTTTTAGTTTGGGAGTGAATGATGTGTTATATACCATTTAAATAAAATAAATTTAATATAATATATGAAAATTGATTCATAATACCATTATATTGTTAAATATAAAAAAAAAAATTATTATAATTTTTGATATTATTCTAAAAATCAAATATTTAACCAATGAATTTAAATCAATAGTACTGCGATCGGATTCAAGATGAAATTGAAGTTAAAATTACATTTAAAAAATCAAATGGATATAAACATGGTGAAAAGAAATCTAAACTTTATCAGAAGTCAAGGTATATATATTTTTAAAAAAAAATGAAAAATAAAGAAAAAACAGTAGATATGTACGTATTCATGCGTAGTGATACGGAACAGCTGTGTTTCTGTTATATTGGCACTCCTTACAAGTGGGAACATGTGACATTGAAAGAGAAAAGAGAGAAAAGTAAGCATTATTGGCTTATTGCTATATGAACATCAACTCTGTCATCTCTAATAGAATCAACCCTCTATTGCCATTAGCGGAATGATTTGAGACCTCACTGATCCGATCAGATTTTTCCCTGTTTCTTTTTCTTTTTCTTTTTAATTTTCACGAGACTTAAAAAAACAAAATAAAAATTTTAACTCTTAATTATTATACAAACAGGCATTTTCTATATTTATTTTGTTAAAAATCAAAGTAAATCTACTTTATTTCATTGATTATTACGAAATTTTTTTTTTTTTTTTTTTTGAAAAATCACAATTTTTTTATTTTTTTTTTCATAAATTAAACTATTTTTTAAAATTCTTTTTTATTGTGGAAAAAATTTTAATTTTACGAAAATATGATTTATTTTTTGCAAAATAATAACTTTATGAAGTTCCTAAATTAAGGAAAAAAAATAATTTTATAATTACGAAAAAAATGACACTCTTACAAAAAATCACAAATTTCTTATATTTTTTCGTATTTCTTCTTAATTGTAATAAAAAATTAATTTTACGAAAATATAATTTATTTTGTGTAAAACAATAACTTTACAAATAAAGTTTATAAATTAACCCAAAAAAAAATAATTTCATAATTACGAAAAAAATAGCTCTATTGCAAAAAATCACAATTTTCTTATATTTTTTTTTAAGTAAAACTATTTTTTCGTAATTCTTTTTAATTGAGAAAAAATTTAATTTTACGAAAATATGAATTATTTTGTGCAAAATAATAACTTTAAGAATAAGTTCCTAAATTAACGAAAAAAAATATAATTTCATTAATTTTATTTTATTTCGTTAATTTCATTCATTTCGTAAAGTTAATTAATGAAATTATTTCGTTAATTTCGTAAAATTAATTAATGAAATGATTTCATTAATTTTATAAAATTCATTATCAAATTTATTTTTCTACTTCATTTCGTTAATTTAATTAATGAAATTATTTTTTTTATTAATTTATAAATTTTTTTATAAAGTTATTATTTTGCACAATATAAGTCATATTTTCATAAAATTAAAATTTTTTTCACAATTAAAAAAATTTACAAAAAAAATAATTTAATTTAAAAAAAAAGAATATTGTGATTTTTTTGTAAAAAAAATCATTTTTTTCATAAAATAAAATAAAGTATGTTTACTTTGTTTTGTAACAAAGTAACTATAGAAAACACATATACAAACAATAATTAGAATTAGATAAAATTTAAAAATTATTTTGATAAATTTAGTTTTGACTATAATCCAAAATCAAGATATCTCATATTTGAAGATAACTTTAGTACTAGCTAGTGGACTAAAGGCTATCGTTAATTTATGATTATTTTTATATTTAATTTGTTAGATGAAATAAGAAAGAAAATGAGAAAAAGAAAGGGTTTGAGTTATCTTTCATTTGGAAATTTAATGATCAGTTTGGATAATAAAAAATATCGATAAGTAGAGATTAATTCTATCAAACATCTAATTTTTCACCTTTCAAAAATAAAGGGGTAAAAGATAACACTTATTTATTACTAAAAGTAACAATTTAATTAATAAAACTCCTAACCTTAATATCTATGTTATGTTTATGTAATATTATAGAATAAATTCTATTTTTTTTTATAAATATTATAGTTATAAATTTCTAAATTACAAGACAGTCGGACAAATATTTCTCAATTAATTAATAACTTAATTATATAGACATATTTCATGCTAGATATGGAAAAACCAGATCCACCCTGACAGGGAACCCGTCTTCGCCTCGAACCCTACGGGAAATTTCCGTCCCGTCTATGGTAATGGGGCGGGGATGGGATTGAGTCTCCCCACCTCACCCCGTCCCGATCTCCTCCTCGATTTCATAAAATTAATATATATAAATTTTTTATTATAATTTCATATTATATATATATATATATATATATATATATATATATATATATATATATATATATATATATATATATATATAAATTATTAGTTTTTTTTAAAATTATATTATTGATTTTTTAATTATATTATTATTATTTAAATATTAATTAATAATATATAAAACTTAATATAAATGTGTATAATATTTTTGTCAAAATATATAAATTATGAAGTTTTAATATTAATAAAATTATAAAAAAAATCAATGGGGATCCCCGTCCCCGCTGCGCGCCCACCCTAAACCCGATTTACCCCACCCCGTCTTTACCCTGATTGTTCATGGGGCAGGGACGGGAATCTCAAAACTTGCCCTGCCCCGCCCCATTGCTATTCCAATTATGGATAATAAACCTCCCGAATCACCCATGCCTTCAATAATTTCTGGACTTCTTCAACAATGGTGATCTATTGTTCAGGGGAATGTTTTCTCTTTTTTTGTACTACTTATCTAACTAACGAATCAATGTTGAGTTTATAGGTGATCAACTCCTTACTCACCCCTACCAGATCTTGAGTATCCCATGTAAAAGTGTTAAAGTTCTCTTTTAGTATTCGGAAGATCTATGTGCTGATCTCTTTAACTAAGAAGGCCCCGATCTATACCTTTCTAGCATTTATTCCTATCTTCAACGTCCCCTTCCAAGCTCAACCTTATCCTTTTTATCCGAGCCTTTTGGCTGCTCAATCTATAAAGTTGGGAAAATCCCTTTTAAGGCATTAAAATAGGTCTTCCTTGCAGTTTCTTGACACCATTTAATCACTGCCACTCCCCTAGATGTAGGTATCTTCATTGTTAAGTATCTTATGCAGGTTGCTGCACAAGTGTCATAGAGGATCGGTCACCCAATGATGGCATTATAGGCAAAGGGACTATCTGCCACCATGAACTCGACCTTTATTTCCTTAGCTTTATCACCATCTATGAGCTCCACATCCAATATTACCGAATCTTCCACAAGCACAGCTTCCCCCCCCCCCCCCCCAATCCCGCTAAGAGGGTCGCTACAGGTTTGAAGCTCTTCTCTGAAAGCCCCATTATTTTGAAAATAGTGAATGTTATCATGTTGACTGAGCTTCCATCATCCACTAGCATCCTTCTTAAATAGAAAATTATTCAGGTACCCCAAAATTACCATGGCGTCATTGTGAGTAGCCCCTGCCTCTATCTTCCTCTGAGAAAGTGATAGGACCGAACGTCTTCTCGACAGCTCTAGATGTGCTGACTGAATACACATCTCTTATCGCGAGCTTCCTCTTAGTGGGAATGTCTCCACATGAGCTCCCCCCAACTATGATATGTATTTCACCTGATATGTCTTTCTTCTATTTTTTCTACTTAAGTTCCTGAAGTTCGATCCTTTCACGAGATCTGCCTCGCAGTTCTCTGTCTCTATCATGGTGAACAAATCATTTGATCCCTAGCACACCCCTCTGTATCAGCTTCTCAATCTCTTCTTTCAGGTGCTAGTAGTCTTTTGTGTCATGTCCCTTATCTATGTGGAACTAACAATATTTGTTGTTGTCCCTTTTACCAGTTGAAGAACCACTCATCTTCTTGGGACACTAAATTCTTTCACAAATGTCCTTTATCCATATTAGCACATGTGTCCTAATTGTAGATAGGGGGTGAACTTTTTATCCCTCCTGTCTGTCTCATAATTTCCCATGTTTCCCCCGTCATTGTATCCCCTGGATTGATATTGATGATCGTCGTGGCGATCTCCCTGTCCTATGGATGAGTCTCATTCTTTCTTTTTCTGCCTCTGGTCAAAATTTCTCATTCCATCATCAATTTGGATATGTGTCTGTGCCACTGCCATCAATGCTAAGTTGGACTGTAGGGGGTTAGACAGTAGTTCCTTCTTCAAGTCATGGTTTGAGGTTCCATTCAGTATCGCCGTATAGGCAATGTCCCTGTTTAGATCTTCAATATGGATCGCCTCTTTGTTGAAGCATTTTACATACTTTTTTAGACTCTCCCCCTTTATTTGGACTATGGCCAATAAGTCAGTAGAGATCTTTTTAGGTGTTATGGAGGCTATAAACCTGGCTTGGAAAAGGTTGGAGAGTTGTGGGAAAGAGGTAACGGATTTTGGAGGTAAGGTCTGGTACCAATCTTGGGCTAGGCCTTTTAGTGTTATTGGGAAGAGCTTGCACATGACGTGATCTAGATGTGTTTGGGCGTTGATCATAGTTCGGTATTTGTGTACATGGCTTTTGGGACATATGGTTCCGTCATAGGATTCCATATGTGTGGGGATTCTAAACTTCGATGGATAACTCGCCATAAAGATACTGTCACAAAGAGGGGAGTCTGCTTGCAAGGTGAAGTCCATCTCATTCACCCTGATTCCGATCTTTGACACAATCTCTCGAATCTTCTTTTCTAACTTCACAGGATCGTCCTTGTCATCTAACTCTCCATCTGTCCATGGTTCAGTTCGGGCATCTAAAACAACCCCGTCTGAGCGTGCGAGTATTATCCCTTGAGGAGAGTCAATAGGGTCTTCTGAAATGATTACTTGTTTTCCCGCTCCTTTATTTTAGGATATAGTTGTGCATTTGGGGGAATGGGTGTCTGGGATTGCTAGGTTATGGCTTATTTTAGTTCTTTTATTTGGTTGGTGAATTATGTGAAGGTAGTGAAGAGTGACTGCATGGTGGCTGGACTGTTTAAGTCTATGGGTGGGTTATTTAGGTTGGGTATTGTTGATGGAATTTAGCGGTTATTTTGTTGGGTCTCTTTGTTCTCAGAATGCAAAGGAAAAAGGTTAAGGCCAAAGTCATTATTGCTAGAGCTAGGATCCATGGAGATTAAATGAGAGAATCTAATTAGGAATTTAAAGGTGTGTTCCATGTTCACCGTACCAAATGATGTGAGTCAAAGAAGTGTTGATCTCAAATTGAAGTAATTCGAACTATGAAGCTTGTAAAACAAAATGTTAGAGAGGTCATGCGAACTACCTGAGCGAACTCTCCGATACTTAAGTCAGTAAGTGGTTCTCTTTGATTAAAGGAAAATGGAAAGTTTAGAGTATTTAGAATGCGTAACATGTGCAATGAAATGCAAGGAAATATTTATATGAGATTATCTTAAGGAGCAAGACCCTATAAAATATGACCACTAAGCATTTCAATAGTGGAGTAACTGCTTCCTATATTTTATGAAGTGGAGAATATGGACGAATATCCCTATCCAAATCATGGGTCATCTTGGACCAAACTCATATACCTGTGAACCCACTTCTTGTCTTACCTTTTTACTAAACTTATCACAAGTAACTTTTTATAAAGTAAAAAATAAAAAATAAAAAAATAAAAAAAAAATTGTAAGCAAACTATGTGAAATAAAAAGAATAACAAGCTTTTTGAAGTAACCTATTAAATTTTCAACATATGTAAGATATGAATTTGACTTTTAAAGAGAAGAATATTAATTATATATACTTATATAGCAGCTTGCAACATGAAGGCAAAGAAAAAAGAAAAAAGAAGACATGAAATCAGTGATGCACCTAGAAACTTTTTTTATAGGATCAATTTTTTTAAATTATAATTTACATTAAAATGGTATGTATAATTAAATTAATTTTTATATATTAAATTTTTTTTTACTTAAAATAAGAATGGTCAAATACAATATATGACAAAAATTTTATAATTTTACACATAATTTTTTTTGTATTTTATAAATTAGGGAGCATGGCCACCTCGGCCTCCTAGTTACGTCATTGCATGACATGAAATGAAACAAAATGAAAGTAGCTTTCTCTGATAAAAAAAAAATAATAATAAATAAATTATTATTTAGTCTCTGAGTTTTGACATAATTTAATTAATTCATCATTGCTTTTTGAAAAATTAACTAATTAGTTTCTCAGTTTTAATTCCGTCAGACTATTTAATCATTCAGTCTAGCTTTTATACTTTTTATGTTAAATTTTTTAAAAATAACTAAAATGCTCTTGTATATATAATAAATATAAATATAATTTTATTATTTAAAAATAAAAAATTCAAATTAATAAAATTATATAATAATTATATTTAATATCATCAAATACTAATTATATAATAATTTTATTATATATAATAATAAATAATTTTATAATTTGATGATATTAAATATAAATATTATATAAATATATAAATATTTTTTACTTTTATTAATTTGAATTTTTTATTTTTAAATAATAAAATTAAAATTATATTTATTATATATATAAGGACATTTTAGTTTTTTTAAAAAATTTAACAGAAAAAAGTATAAAAACTGGACAAAATGACTAAATAGTCTGATAAAATCAAAATTGAGAGACTAATTAGTTAATTTTAAAAAAAAAAATTAATTAATTAAGTCAAATTTCAAAAATTAAATAATAATTTGAAAAAAAAAAAAGAAAGTAGCTTTCTATTAAGTCAGTGGTTTTGTGTGCACCACTTTTCTGGCAGATCCCAAAAGACAGCAACATGCTCCTACTTTACTCTCTGGCCATGCCCTTCTAATTTGACTCTGACAAATTATTAGAGAAGACAATTATGCCTTATATATATATATATATATATATATATATATATTATGCCTTTTTTTAAATACCCAGGCAAGAGAAATAAGTCATCCATATAATTCCAATAATAATTGACATTTTTCTTTTTCGTTAATATAGCAAGATTCAAATATAAGAGTTTTTATTTTTTATTTTTACTAATGTCTAGTTTAATGTTAAGGTGAGATCACTCTAATGAATATTACTATTTGAATATCATCAATATTAAAAATATTCTTTTTAATACTAAGAAAATAGATTTTTTTTATAAATAATTTTCTGAATTTTTTTTATATATATTTGAAATTGTCTTTTTTTGAAATGTATAAACACATATAATGACAAAAAAAAAAATACGTACACACTTCAAAATCATGGCAATTTTGAAGAGGCACGTAACCTAATTAATTAAACTAAAAATTTGGAATCTCAATTAAAAATTTCAAATATTTCAACTATCACTAGGTGGGGTAAGAGAATTTATGAGAAGGAAAGAATTGTGTGAATTATTAATGTTTAGATATTACCTTCTTTTTTATGAAAAGAAAAACCCTATTTAGTTCAAT
>CATKHJ011063484.1:0-10444 GCA_949750685.1 Vernicia montana
AGAGAATGGGGTTTTGATATTGGGTTGGCCAATGGAAGCTGACCAATTTGTGAATGATAGACTTTTAGTGGAGGATTTGGGTGTGGCGGTGACAGTGTGTATGGGGGCTGATTCGGTGCCTGACTCGAACGAGTTGGGGAACGTGATTGGTGAGTCTATGAATGGAGTTGGATATGAAAAAGAGAAAATGAAAGCTAAAGAGTTGAAAAAGGAAGCAGTGGCAGGAGTTAAAGATGGTGGAAGATCTTTGAGAGACTTAGATGGTCTTGTTAACGAGCTTATGCAAATCACAAGGCAAAAAGTTACATGATGTTGTTTATTAATCAAAAGAAAAAAGGTGCAAATGTTACCTATCTCTTTTTCTTTTAACTTTTTAACCGATATTTAAGTAAAATTTTAATGTTTTTTATTTTATTAAAATTTTAATTTTTTTAAAATAATACATGTAAAATCTTTTCTTTATAATTTACTAAACAAATATTAAAAAAAATATAATGTGGCTAGTGATTCATTATTTGTACTTTATAATGATATGAAAAAATATTTTTAAAAAAATTAAAAAAATTAAAAAAAATAAATTAATTAAAACAAATAAAATTTTTTATATTTATATAATTTTAATAAATTAATAATAAATTGTAATGAGTAAATAATTTTTTTATGCAATTATGTATAAAAAATAAATCAAAATAATTATATTACATGAAATATAATAATATTTTATATAAAAATATTTTTTTTATTAATTATACTAAGGATTAAATTAAATTAAATTAAATTAAATTAAATAAATTAAATTAATAATATTTTAATTAACTAATTTATTTTATTAATTTTGAATTTCACAAATATTAATTTTTTTCTAAATAATTTAAAAAATATTTATATAAAAATAAAAATTAATACATATGTACATAGATATTAATTTTTTATTTTTAACATCACTTGATAAAAATCTTAAATTATAGATAAATGATTTTATATGTGCCATTTTGAAAAAGCTAAGGGTCTAATAAGACAAAAAAAAAATTTAAGAATTCACTTGAGCGTCAGCCTAAAAATAAGAGTTTTATTTCTACCTTTACCCTTAATAAAATTTAGTGTCTTCTACCAAAAAAAAAATTAAAATTTAGTGTCAATAATATTTAATAATAATAATAATTAATTAATGAAATCAAATCATTTTCATGTAAATTAAGTAAATAACTATTCCAAATAAAAGATTTTTATTGGATATATATATATATATATATATATCTTTATAATGGAAATTCAAATCTAGTCCAGAATTGTGTAGAAAACAAAAAATTGAAAAATCGAATTGCGAATCAAAAAAAAAATAAAAGAAATTAAAAAACGAAGCTAATCGAATAGGTTTTATTTTGTAAGACAAATAGTTAATAGAACAAAATCAAATTAAAATATATAATACAATATATAAAAGGACATCAAGTGGCATCTATACTGAAACTCTGTACATATAGTTAGCTTATTCATATACTAAGAAATCTCAATCCTACCATTGATTCTTGAATAGGCACATTCATATCAAGAAGAATTTGACATATAGTTAACCTGGATGTTTCTTCATGCAAGACTATCAAGCACTTTCTACTAGGATCGTCATTCGTGCGTTGGCTAGCATCACATTCATCATCATCATCATCATCATGGTGGTGGTGGTGGTGGTGGTGTGTTGTCGACGATCAACCACCATTGCTGACTAGGGGGAGGCATGCAACAACCTTGATGCAGAACATATCACTCGATAAGGAATCATCTTCTGGTTCAACAATGTCGTATAGAGGAATCACATTACAATAAATTTCATCATCTTCTATTAGCATCTCCAGGGATGGCATGCAAATGCTGTGATCATTCTAGATAAGCAATAATGAAATCTGCTATTAGACAGATAAACCGGTAACATATCGTCCACAATTCCTCATTTTATTCTGAACAAGAAAAAATAGTACAAGTTATAAACTTTATTTACCAGTGTAGCAGGGCTGCAGGAAGAAGGTTCAAGACATTACATAAAGTGCATATGGCTGAATCTTTCTGATGTGCTTCTGAAATAATTATATGAGCTGCTTCACTACACGCAATGGCCTCACAAGGGAGGCAGCTTGCATTTACCCCTTACCAGTTTCCATTGCTCACAAGCACATAACAGTCTTCTGTGTCAGCCAGTAAGGCCTGGGTAAGGAAAAAGTATTAGAAAAACTAAGGCCTTGTTTAGATGTGGAAAACAAAGCCTGTTTTTCAGAAAATTATTCCAAAAAAATAGAAAATTGAAATTTGGTGTTTAGTTATCAAAATTTTCTTAATGGAAAATTTGAAAACAATTTTCCAAGTTTTCCAAAATTATACTATATTATGGAAAACTACTTTATGATGTTTTTCACTCTCCTTTAAAATAAATATTTATAGAAAATAATAGTTATATATTTAATATAAAAAAGGAATCTTAAAAATAAAAATGGAAATGGAGAAATAGAGAAAACTTTAAATAGAAAGGAACCTTACCATATTTTCTTGTTTTCTAATTTTCAATTTGGAAAATGGAAATATAGAAAATTGGAAAATGAAAATGAAAACTTGAAAAAGAAAATAGAAAATATTTTTCATAACCAAACAAGGCCTAATATGCAATGTTACTACATGAGTTAGTATCTGCACTCTTTAGGATCGTACTCACCTCCTTTAGCATACTAGGAGTAGGAAGATTGCTATTGAAAATGATGATCAAACTAGTCTTTACTTTGTACGATTTAGCACATTTGGCAAACAACCAAGTTGATAATTGTCATCCAGTACCACCACCCTGGCATCCAGACGAAACTAATCAATAGAATATGAGCATTTATAAGCGCAATAAGATGTAGGCGTTCATGCATCATTATATAATTATTTACTCAGGAAGGAAACAAGCATGTTACCAAAAAAGGAAAAAAGAACAGGAAAAGAAAACTTGTTAAAGTAAAAAGTTTACCACAGAACTAATAGCACAATTATCACAGTTTATGCAATTTGCAATTGCAGTAAAGGCCACAATCTATTCTGAGACAAAGGACACCATGGAGAAAGTTTATCGGTTTCATTACCTTTCCTATGCTTTCTGAGATCATACACAAGCACTTTATGAATTTGGCCACACTTAAACTGGAACCAGGTGCTACAATATGCAGCTGGAGAGAGTTATCAAGATTGATATCATATGACCAAATGTCAGACTGATGGATGCTGTTGAGACACTCCTTTGGCTTTCAAGTTCCTTAACACAGTCTCCCTACACTGTCCTTAAATGATTTGATCTGTATCTTCATGCACAAATTCATTCCCCTACAAAATGTACCCAGAAGTAAGAATTTGCCTCCCTTTTTTTTTGGGAAAACAGGAAACTAATGCTCTAACATCCAGCACCAAAGGGTGCCAACCCATCTGTCTTCTAAAGTAGCAAGAGACTTCATCTCAAAAGCCTAAATTGTTATCATTTCCATTCTAATCGACCTGGCAACTTAAGAGACTACATACTTGTACTGGATCATTCATTGTTGCAAAAAAAATTAAAGAATGTAAAAACTGGATACAGTGAGCTTTCCAAAATTTGTTTCGGTCATTAATTGAATGCAACCATGCAAGCCCACAAAAAACCAATTTTACGTGTATTCATGAATGTGTCTGCAAAAAATAATCCACTGATTCAACTAGAAAGGGACATGAAAAAAGCTATAATGACTATCACTGCTATATGAACATCACCTAATCTAAAAGAATGTGATAAGATATTTCAATGCTCTTGGAGCATCAATTATCCCAGGACAATAGAATATGGCAGCTGTCTTACAAAACTGTCAAATTTCACAAGCACAATTTTAAATTGATCCCATAGTTAAAACATAATCCTAAAACTAAAAGATATTTAGTTATATTGTATGTCATACCTCATGCACGGAACAGGCATGGAGGACTCAAGACAAGCCATCAGATACCTCATTCCATTGATTAGATGCACAAGAATGGTTATTTTTTCATTGACTAATCATGAAGTAAACCAAATTTAATAATCTCAGCCAGTAATTCAAACACGGAATTGAGATGGCCATCTTGGTGGAAGGCATTAAGCATCAGTTCACAAATTTCTTGATCAGGAGAAACACCATTAGCTAGCATCATGCGGAAAAAGTACTTGGCTTCAGTTATTAAACAGCGTTTGCATAATCTGCTAATCACAGCACTATAATCTCTGATTGAAACTTCAAAACCCCTTTCCACCATTTGACGGAAGTATACCTCTGCTCTATTAACATCACCCTTGGCACAATGTGCTTTGATTATTGTTGTGTAAGCAACTTTATTCAAATTGATTTTTTGATCCTGAAGAGAAACCACTAGATTGTCGGCATCCTTTAGATCACCATATACACAAAGAGCATTGATGAGAACATTGTATGTAACTGATGTAGGCTCAAGGTTATGCAGTAACATCTTATCAAATAACTGAAATGCTTTTCTCAAATCTTTGGCCTTGCAAAATGCTTGGATGATGGTATTGTATGTGACTTGATCTGGGGTTAGACCTTTATCATGCATATCCTCAAGTAATTGGCAAGATTCTTGCAACTTCCACTGTTTGCAGAGCCCTTTGATTACTACAGTGTACGTTATATGGGTTGGTCCTATAGCTTTTGCTTCCATCTTTGACAGCAACTCGAGCAAATTCTGCATATTACCCTCTTCACAATATGCATTCATAAGAGTGGTATAAGTTATTGCATTTGGTTCCAATCCATGCTGCTTGATTGTATCCAACAACCTTCTAGCCTCAGCTACCTTTCTGTTTTTGCAGAATCCATTAATAAGAGAATTGAAAGTGACTATTGTAGGAGATATGTCTTTCTCTCCCAATTGTTTGTATAATTTTACAGCCTCCTTAATGTTACCAAGTTTGACATAACCATCAATCATAATATTATAAAGAATAATGTCAAGCGTCGAGTTGCTCGTCATCAGAGAATCAAAATACATTCTAGCCTTTATTATCATCCCTTTCTCACAAAGACCCATCAGAATAGCACTGTGTGTAAAAGAACTCGGAAAGATTCTGTTGAAGCACATTTCATCATATAGCTGGATAGCCTGTTGGACTTCTCCTTGCTTGCAAAGGCCATGAATGAGGATAGAATATGTAACAAGATCTGGTTGCAAGCCATTGGCTTTCATTTCAAAAAGTAGTTTCGACGCTTCATTAACCTGTCCACTTTTACACAAGCTGCTGAGCAAAACAGTGTATGAGATGATACTCAATTGAAAACCCAGTGCAATCATCTCTTTCTGCAACTTTGATGCTTCCTCAATATTGCCTATCTGGCAATGCCCACATATCAATATAGTATACGTAACAAGATCTGGATTTACCCCTTTTGTTAGCATCTTCTGAATGATCTTCCAGGCCCCATTCATCAAACCAAGAAGACGAAAACCTTTGGCAAGAATGTGGTAAGTTACTACATCAGGTTGTACCCCATGCTTCTCCATATCATTTGTAAATTCCAATGCTTCTTCTATTGAACCAGCTAGACATAGTCCATGAATAAGAATATTATAACTGTATGCATCAGGAAGAAGTCCATACTTGAGCATCATACAGAAAAATGACTTTGCAACATCTACAAAACCCAATTTACAGTATTTCGACATGATAGTGTTGAATGAAACAACAGAAGGCCCAAACTCCTTCCCTTCAATATTCCGTAAGAACAAAACTGCATCTTGAAACCTAGACTGTCTGCATAAGCCATCTACAACTATAGAATTAGTGTATTCACTCTTAGGGGAGCCACTAACTTTGATTTCATTATATACATCCCACATGATATCAGTGTACCTCAGATTGTACAACAGACTATTATACGTTTGTATTGAAGCTCTCAAGTTCAGGTCTTTCATCTTCACAAGAACAAAGAGAGCATCATGAACCATCTCAGATCTTGAATAAGCACAAGCAAGCATATCCCACACGACATAACTTGAATCCCAGCTCCTGAAGCCACTAGAGAGCAGCTCACAAAGTGAAGGAGCTGACCCAGAGCCTATCAGAAATCACACCAAATCTATAAACAACAAAATGAGCAACATTCAAAATTTTTAAGAAACAAAAACAAATTTAAGAAGCTTGCTACACAGCATATTATCGTCTTATCATCTAGAGCTAGATCATCGTCCACAAGCAGTGAATCAAACAAAATGAAGTGAGTTAAACCTAAAATAGCAAAACAAAACAGAACCCAAAATTTAAAGCATAAATTTTGATAAAACGAACCTTCCTCTAGCAGCATTTGGTCCAAAATCAGACGCAATTCCTTCAATCTCCCCTTTCTTGCCAACACATGTGAGACAACAAGCCTTGAAACCCTTGAATGTCGGAACCCAAATTCATTCCTCAACAAATGAAAGAAATCCACTGCTGAATCCGCATTCTCAACATTCAAATAGTCTATTATTTTATCAACCTGAGAACAATTTAGTGTCGAAAGAAGGTTTTTAAAATAAACCCCATCAGTAAATCTCCTAAAACCTAAGCACCTAAGACCAGAGAGAATCACGTGAACAGAGTCCCCAGAGTCCGGAGCAATGGAGGTGGTAATAGGTTCATCGGCGAGACTTGCAGCGGTGGAGATGGAGGGTTTAGAGACTATGAGTGAAGAGAGAGATACAAAAATTTTCGATTTTAATGGGAAATGGAGGGGCTTTCTCCATTTACTAAGCATGGAAAGGTGAGGTTTAGGGATTTTAACGAGAAAGTAGCCGTTTTTGTTTGTTCACCGGGAAATTTTCCGCAATCGGAAAGTATATCGGCGATTAGGGTTTTAGAGAACCGTTATTTTCCCGGCAATTTTGAAGCGTAGAGAACTGAAGCTAAAGAAAGTGGCAGAGCAGAGAGGGTTTAGGGCTTTAGAGGTTTAAGTGTCGATGAAGCTCATTTGCGGCAGACAAGCGACTTTACGATGTCGTTTTTATTAAAACAACATAATTTTTTTTAAAATTTCAATATTAAAAAAAATATTGTTGTTTTAATAAGTTGATAATTTTTTTAATAAGTTCAATTTTTAATATTATTATTGCATAATATAATTTTGAGAACAGGGGCATAGAAGTAGAAAAGAAAATTAATAAAAAAAACAATTGCTTAGCTACTATGTAAAAAATCCAATTAAATTTAGCAATAATAATTTTATTGAAGTAAAAATGTCAAAATGATATAAATTTTTGGGGAAAATAATAATTTTAAAATTAAAATTAAAATTAATTGAAAATAAATTAAAATTTAACAATTTTATGCTTATATATAGTCAAACACTTAAGTGGATTTAAATTTTAAAAACAAATATTGTGGCAATGATATTTGTTGTTTAATTGATTTGGATGGGATGGGATGGAATTTAGGAAAGGGAAATAATTATATAATCAAAGATTGAATAAATCTACTTAATTAAAGAAAAATAAGTCCCAATGAGTCATGTTTATTAAATAACTAATTAAGGTGTCCCCATAAATTCATAATTTTATTAACAATAATGTTTGTTTAATAATTTATTCACATAAAATTCAGCCATTATTGTAGTTTATAGTTTCAAATTTAAAAATTTTGAAGTGTATCTTCATAAATAAAATTTATAAACTATCAAACTTTGTTATTGATAGAGAGTGAGATTTGATTAATGTGGAAAAAATACCAATACTTAAATCTACAAAGCCCTCTACTGATTTTTTTTTTTTAAAAATCACGTTTTCTTTTATTTTTCACATTTATCAGGCAATGTTGTTGTTACTATTATTATTACGATTAAGAATTTAAAATGCGGAATCTATGTTTTGAAATTCAGTACAATCTTAAAATTAGTAAAGGCAGAGGGTTACGAATCAAAAGTTTAAATGGGATCGAATCGATATTGAATTAAAATTTTAAATAATAACATATATTTATTATATGTTTGTTAATATGCATGGTAATACATGTTACATGTTCTATAACCAGTGTTATTAAAATTGGACCAATTAAACTGAGAACCGGTCACTGATCCAGTTTTTAAGTTAAAAAAAAAAATCGGACGACTTGTGAACAAAAAAAAATCAGTCTGAACTATAAAAGCCAAAAAAATAGTTGAACCGGTCGGACCGAAATTTATTTAAAACTACTCTGTTTTGAACTTAATAAAATTAAAAAAATAAAAAAAAGAAAAGGGGCAGATCAATTAAGTTGGACCGATCATACCGTAAACCAATAAAGAGACTGGTTCAACCTCCGGTTCAATTTTAAAAATAATGTATGTAACGTTTGTTAGAAGTTTTGAACGAATGTTACAATCAGACAAAAAGTAAAGTAATGTTCATTACACATTGTGAAAGTTCGTTACGTAAGGTATCGAGTTTATAAGTGACCCAAATAAATCTATGGACAAATTTTTAATTTTTTCGATTAAATCAATCAGATCGATCCAAGTTTCAAAACATATTGAGAAGTTTCAATTTTTGTTCATAGTTATTACACTGTGTGAAAATTATTAAAAATCGAAACATTTTAATAATCTTATAAATTAAAATTTTAATATCTTTTGATATACTCCAAACTACAAAAATAATTTTCAATTAATATTAAATTTTATAATCAAATAAAAAAAATATTTTTCAAAACATAATTTTTATGAAAAAAATTAAATTTGTGCTCTATTAACATTGTCGTGTTCATATATATATTATTAGTGATCAGTGCATTTTTAAACTGAATCCAATGATTTAAATAATATCCTTTATGTTATACAATTTTAAATTTTATTATTTGTTGGTCATATACTTCATTTTCACGATGAGAATTGGTTATTTCATATAGGTACTACAATATTGTGTGATAAGGGAAATTAGAAGACTATGACACCTTAATGAATTCCGTCTTCCTTTGAATGGTGTCAAAAGCTACTGAAAAAATAAGGCAGATTTAAAAAGTAAAAACAAAGAGAAATTTCTTACATTAAAATGTTGTAAATTTTGATCTGATTGATGAATTTTATTCGAAGCGGTTTAGTTTAAAACCATCATAAATTCAATTTTGATCCCTATTAAATTTAAAATAATCTCAACTCAAATCTAATGTATTAGATTTTTTTTTTTTAAATTCATTAGAAGCCCAATAAACTAAAATAGCTACACAACAAAGAATAGTCCTCTCATTTATCATTTTTCATCAAATTGGTGATAACTTTTACAATCTCTTTGATTTACGGATTCGTAATTTTTATGATTAATAAACAATGAGATTAGTAATCCCACTGAATAGAGATTGCTAAAAATATGAGATCTCATGAGTTAGTTATAATCTTTTGAAATTATTAAGTTCAACCTGAATCATATGTATTAAATATAATGTAATATTGTGGCTTAATTAAGTAATCCCGTATACTAAACGAGTTGTTATGATTTAAGAAATTTGAATTTAAAATTTTCTATTTCTTACACCTTAAAGGACAAAAAAATCAATCAGACCATACATAATTGACATATTAAATTTGAGAGTTAATCCATTGATTCATTTAATCTGTTATAATTCAAAATTTATCCAATCTTTAATTAATAAAAAGTATTCATAAATTTTAATTTTTTTGGAAAAAAATTAATTATCCAATTCAACATATTCACAACCTAATATTTTATTGGAAACTTTTTTGTGCAGTTCAATTGATCCGTTCACAATATGAAGTAATTCGAATCCAACTCTTTTACTATTTTTATCAGGATTATGAAGTAAGCACTTCATCATTCAACTATTGGCAATCCAACAATAACTTATTAGTTGCACCTGAACCAAATATAAATTCAATTAAGGGGAGAAGGGCACATCATTTGCCAATGTACACCTTACTCCAAACATAAATTATACTAAGTAAATTTTAAGGGTTAGTCTAATTGAGAGTTTACTCCCTTTTTTTAATTGACGATAACTTTATTTTGGAGGTCAAATTATAAATGAGAAATTTTACTTCTCTTTTTATAAACTAGATTAAAAGATGAATTTAGTACAATGAGCGAAAATTAATCCGTAATATCATCTTATTTCTAAAAAATAAAAAAATTATAGTAGTAGACAAAACTCAGTTGACAAATTCTTAAAACTGTAACCCATATAAAGACAATGTAAGAAAAAAATATAAAAATTGTGGGATGAGATTTCTTTATCTATGCAGGCAATAAGTATGCCTCAAACCTTGAAGACACAAGAGTACAAGTTAAGAATAATTTGGTCCCATTACACTTGTGCTGAGAAAAACACTACAACTAAAACTTCATATAAGAATTTGAAGATTAACACACTGTAACTAAAATTGCAATTGTAATTAATTTCACTTCAACATGTAATATAACATAGAACCAAAAAGAGAGAGAGAGA
>CATKHJ011063525.1:0-10421 GCA_949750685.1 Vernicia montana
ATTTATTTAGGTTAGTATAATTATAAATTCAATTTGGTAATTAAATAAAATTAGAAATATTACTATAGTTAATATTAGAATAAAATCTAATATAAAAAAATTAATTAAATAAATATGATTGATTATAAAAATTTGAATAAAAGTATGTATGAATAAAATTATAAAAATTTAAAAATTGCAATACAAAATATGTATTTATGAATATATGATAATTGCGTTGTGATGTGTAGGGTCGGGCAAAAATTTGAAGTTTGGTGGCCCGACTCGATTTCTATAGTAAAAATGTGTTTTCTACAGAAATATGGACCCGTTTTAGGGAAGTTTAGGTCCAGTATTAGGGGAGTTGCTGTCGAAATTTTAGTAAAAATTTCGATAGTATTAGATTATACATAATCGAAACGTGAATCACTAAATTTATAAACAATCAAACTTTAATATTTACTTAAGTCAAAAAATAATCAAATCTTTGAATTGAATATTATAATATACAAAAAAGCAATCTAAATGTCGAGGTACTAAAAAATATAAAGAATCAAATTTTTAATAGCAAAGCTAAAGTCACAAAATTAAATTTCCTATAACTTTGAATCACATTGAATAACAAATTACAAAATCATAACTATACTTGAACTCTAAATTCATCACTACAATAGGTAGTTTATTTTAGCCGTAGAAACTCGTTCAGTGTCTTTCTCGTCGGATAGCGAGAATTCACTGAATTGTCTTAAATGGACAGTTCGGAAATGGAAGTCTCATGTCCAAATTAACTAATGAAATTACTAGATGTTTCATGCTTTTAATTAACTTTCGGTTTCATTTCCTTCTCATTGTTCTCCGTTTGCATATTGTAATATGTGCTGCTTCATATAATGACCTACACAGATTGGTTATTTGTATGAGTCAGCACATATTTCAATTTTGTGCAATCAGATAACTGGAGGGAAATGCTGCCGAAATTTTTACAAAAGCATGTTACTACTTCATTTATTGACCCATTAATAAAAGACATTGCATTTCTAAATGAATAGGTTCATACCTTGAAATTTGAATATCGGAGCTATAAGGAGTTGATAATAATATATTTAAAAATTATTCAAACATTAGTAAATAAGTTGTATATTTTAAATCAATAGGATAAGACCAGATCGTCAATGGATGGAGATAGAATTAGATGTCCTGAGTTCATTGACGGTGTAAGATAATTCATTGAGGTTGCCTGTAGTCACCCTGAATTGATGGATGGGGATAGAATTAGATGTCCTTGTGAGAAATGGATGTGTCAGAACCGAAGGTTCGAAGAACAACAAACAGTGAAATTGCATCTGTATAAATTTGGATTTGTGCCGGATTACTATGAATGGACGTTACACGGGGAACAATCCCAGCCAAGTGGCAGCTTGGAGGACAATGCATACAGTCATCCAACATTTGAATACGCTGAACCATCAAATCCATACCAGTCAATGATATTTGATGTTGTTGGTCCTTCGTTGAATACTACTGTGATGGATGAAATGCCAAATTTGGAGGCACAACGATTTTATGATATACTGAGGGCTGCGGATGAGGACTTGTATCCTGGTTGTGCAAATCATTCACAGTTATCAGTAGTTGCTCAGTTAATGCATATGAAGTCTTAGTACAATATGTCGGAAGCAAATTTTGATGAAGTGGTCCGACTTGTGAAGGAGATTACACTTGAAGGTAATTTGAAGCCAGACAATTTCTATCAAACAAAGAAGCTTTTGAAGGTTATGGGTTGACCGATTGAGAAGATCCACTGCTGTAACAATGAATGCATGATTTATTGGAGATAAGATAGTGATTTGACCAGTTGTAAGTTATGTGGACATTCACGGTACAGGAGGCAACGTAGAGGGAGAAAAATAATTACCCCTTACAAGAAGATGTACTATTTTCCACTGACTCCTCAAATTCAGAGGTTATATGCATCAAATGAACAGCTAAGGAAATGCGGTGGCATGTTGAGCATCAAATGCAACAATTAAGGGTGTGATGCGTCATCCGTCGGATTCTCCTGCTTGGATTCACTTTAATGACATACATCCTGATTTTGCAGCTGAAAGTAGGAATGTGAGGTTAGGCCTCTCTATAGATAGGTTTCAACCATTTGGTCAATTAGGGCAGCAGTATTCTTCGTGCCCAATTATTATAACTTCATACACTCTACCACCATGGTTATGCATGAAAGATGCGTACATGTTTTTAATAGTGTTAGTACCTGGTCTTAAGAATCCAAAGGACAAGCTGGATGTTTATGTACAGCCACTAATAGCAGAATTGAATCAATTATGAGATGAAGGTGTAACCACTTATGATATCTCGATAAAGAAAAACTTTCAGATGTGTGTTGTTCTGATGTGGACAATTAGTGATTTTCTGGCATATGAAATGTTGTCTGGTTAGAGTACCGTTGGTAGGTTAGCTTACCCGTATTGCATGGACCTGACTGAAGCTTTCACACTTAAAGAGAGCCGTAAACAGTCATGGTTTGACAATCATCGAAAGTTTTTGCCTTCTGATCATCAATTTCGCAGAAATAGAACTGCATTCAGAAAGAATAGGGCAATTACAGCAGAATCTCCCCCAATACGGACCGAAGTTGACATTTTAGAATACATAAAGTCTTTGGGGCTGAAAAAGATTACCGTGTTAGGTGCAGAAAAAACTAACAGTCCGATATGCAAGACCTGCGGATGGAGAAAAATGAGCATATTATGGGATTTGCCTTTTTGGAAAAGCAATCTAATAATGCATAACTTAGATGTTATGCATATTGAAAAAAATGTGTTTAATAACATATTCAACACAATGATGGAAGTGGATGGGAAAACAAAAGATATGGTGAAATCGAGATGGGAGTTAAATGAGTATTGTAAGCGTCCTGATTTGGGAAATGATCCAGTAAAGGGTAGATATCCAAAAGCTTGTTACAACTTGGACAAACCGTCAAAAGTAGCTTTGTGTGATTGGCTGAAGAATCTCAGATTTCCTAATGGTTATGTTTCAAACATGGGAAGATGCGTCGACATGAAAAAACTGAAACTGTTTGGTATGAAAAGTCATAACTGTCATGTCTTCATGCAGAGATTAATCCCCATTGCTTTTCGTGAATTATTGCCAGCAAATGTTTGGAAATCATTAATTGAAATGAGTCTTTTTTTCAAGGATTTGACATTCACAGTTTTAACGAATGAGGATATGACCTGACTTGAGGAAGAAATACCTATTATAATTTGTAAGCTTGAGCGAATATTTCCTCCAAGCTTCTTTGACTCAATGGAACATCTGCCGGTACACCTGCCTTATGAAGCTAGGATTGCAGGTCCAGTGCAGTATCGTTGGATGTATCCTTTTGAGAGGTACCTTCATCGTTTGAAGAATAAAGTTGGGAACAAAGCAAGAGTGGAAGGTTCAATATGTAATGCCTATTTAGTTGAGGAAGCATCGCTGTTCTGTTTCCATTACTTTGAGGATCATGTACAAACAAGGCATCGCAGACCCTCATAGAACGATGAAGGTGTCAGTGATCAAAATGTTATTTATGAAGGGAATCTATCAATATTCATGCACCTTGGTAGATCATTTGGGAAGGGGAAGTCACGATTTTTAAATCAACATGAATATGATACTGCCCGAGCATATGTTTTGTTGAATTGCAATGAAGTGCAATCTTTCATAACGTAAGGCTCATAAAAAATTACCATAAATTCTTCAACTTGTTTCCAAGACACTTGCTTAAAATTAATGTTGTTATATGAATCCAATTATATAGGTTTTATATTGAACATTTGCGAATGTTCGAACCAAACATCTCAAAGATGGACATTGATGCAAAACTTGAAACTGAGTTTCCACACTGGTTCAACAATTATGTAAGATCCTTGAAATGATATAGAGATTCGTTATATTAAACTTGTTACACTCATATAATAATTGTTTATACATAGGCAAACAACCCCATGAACAACCTTCATAATCAATTCTTGCAAGACTTAGCGAAAGGTCCGTTACCTGAAATCAAATCGTACCATAGATATTTCGTAAATGGCTTTAAATTTCACACTGAAAGTCACGAGTCTGGAAAAGCAACAATGAATAATGGCGTATGCCTAAAGGGATCAAATTATAGTGAATATGAAAGCGATTATTATGGGAGGTTGCTTGAAGTTATGGAACTTGAGTATCCTGCTTGGCCTATAAAAAGAACAGTTTTATTCATGTGTGAATGGTTTGATCCTAAGCCCAATTTGGGTACAAAATTCCATCCAGACTACAAGTTAGTCGAGGTCAATCAAAGACGAATGTTCAATAAGTATGAGCCTTTTGTTCTCGCAATTCAGGCATGTCAAGTGTATTACTGTCAGAGCCCTAGTCTGAGACCTGATAGATCTGATTGGCTTGCTGTTTGCAAAATAAAAGCATGAGCTAAATATAACATGCTTGATGCAATATCATCTGATGTCATTGTTCGTATAACAACCACTTTTCAAGAAGATGACATTGAGGATTATTATATAGCAGTGGAAGGTGATGGTGAATCTGAAAATTTAATAGATCCCAATGGTGGCTACATCGAACTGATATATAAAGATGACCATAAAGAAGAGTTCGAAGAAGAAATAGAACCAGGAGACTTTATAGATGACACTGATAAGGATGAGTTGGAATTAGATGATACTGATAGTGAATAGTCACAATTATGTAAATAAATGATATAATCTACAAAATATTTAAGTGTTGTTACGTTAATTTCCTTTATGGACTATTATTTAAAACATTGAAATGTTGCATGTAATTGTATGTGTTACTGTATTGTATTATTATGCATAATTATTTTTGCCCAGATGGCTAGAGTACCAGCAGATGAGACTGTAGGTGGTCGTGGTTCTCGCAGACCACCAGCGGCACCTGAGAGGCCTTCCCCTCTACGAGCGCCTCCTGTTGTTATATACCACCACCACCACCACCCATTCTACCAGCGGCACCTTCTACGTCTGTATCTGCCGCTAGTCCCCCACCTCCACCCATGGCACTAGTGCCACCTATATCGACCTCTCCATCTGCTATCCCACCACCACCCATGGCACCATCGCCACATTCTACATCGACCTCCACAATCGCTACCCCACCACCACCTTTGGCACCAGTGTCAGGTACATCTGTTGGGAGTCCGGCGACGTATTCATTGCCCTACACTGGACCACCTCTACCACCACCAGTCAGAGACCCCCTTAGAGGTTATGGTCTACAACACCTGGATTACGATGTAGCGAGGTATGTTTTCTAAACTTTGTTATTGCATATCGTTAATGGATTTCAGTATTGTTTTCTGACTTTTAGTATTATTTTATTATTATCTTAATTACAACGGCTGTTTTTGTCAGTCCAGCCAGGTTTCGAGGACCATGTCGAAGATTTTGCACAAAAGCTCGTCGAGCAGGGACATGATTGGGCGAGCGTACCTACTGATGTCATCGTTTACTACTGGGACGAGTTCAGGATATAAGTTCTTAACTATAAGAAATGTAGTGTTTGTTGTATTATAAATATCATTTGATGTTGATGTGTTTATTGTGATGTGTTTGTGAGCAATGTGTTAATATCCTTCAATATATGTCAGTTATTGTGTATTGGCCTATTATTTCTGTGCAGGGTGTTTTGGGGATCTCAATTATGGGGTCTGGATGTTTATTTTATAGTTGAAAATCTGTTGAAATTTCATTAAAATTTTAATTTATATTTTTTTTCTTTCTTTTGTTAAGCATGCAGAAAGCCTGAAGATGGGATGATGAGGTTGCAGCTGCGGTATATTAGAGATGGTACACCTAGGCTGACATCTGATATACAGACAAACTGTCCAAGTGGAGGAGAAAGGGTCGAAGATCATATAAGGTACTTGAGGAGGTCTAGACTAGATGGATGACGCACTGGTCCACACAAAATTTCCAGAAAAAGAGCGCTGCTGCCTCTGCGAATCGGCGCAATGAGACTGGGGGTGAGGGATCCGGTGCGTCAATCCACACCGAAGAGTCGATTTCCTTCCTTGAGTGAGAAACTCGTCTATTAAATCAACTGATAAATACTTTTCGATTTACATTATATATTTATATAAGTATTTTGCAAAAAATGTTACTAATGATTGCTATATATATGTTGTATTCCAGGAGAAGGAGTTAGGCAGAGCGCCAGACCCTATTGAGCTGTTTGAGGCCACTCATACCAGGAGGACACCTGATGGCGCTCAACAGTTCGTGGATAGGAGGTCTCAAGACGTTACTGTAAGACTCAAACTAGCACTAAACTATATATGTTTTGCAACATGGACAAAAATGATGTGGTTTATAACATTGTAAGGCCTCGCTCGAGCACCGGTCTGATCCGCTATAGGGGGATCGAAATGCTCATTCGGGTTTAGTCTCACGATGGAACCCTCGGGTTTAGATTGGTTGATTTTGAAAATGAATTTAGGAGTCACCACCTTAATTTTATTTTATTTTGGAAAAAGTTAAGGAAAAACCCATTTGACTCTAATTATTTATCCAATGGAAAAAAATGCACCAGCCTCGATTACCAAAGAGGATTCGGGGACTTGGTTTTCGGTCCATTTTAATTGGTTTGGCAAATTTAATACACAATGATTTAAAATAAATTTCATGAACAATTATAAATGAATGAACAATAATGTATGAATCAAAGTAAATTTCTGTTTACTGAGTCTAGGTGCCTCTAGGGTTCAAATGCATACTGGAGGGTGTAAAACTAAGGGTTCACAGCTGCCCCTTCATCAGAATTGGCTTTTCTGTAAGGCGATTCTGATGATAGTGAACCTGAGTAGGAGGAATGGAAAAAATGAACCAAAGTAATGTCTAGGTCAGTGTTTGGACATGTTTGGGTAAAGGATGATAAGGAAATGGAAAAGGAACCATAGAGATATCTAAGTGATCGTTGCTAGACATTTATGGGTGGATAAAGTGATATTTCCGTTCTGCTTGGGTAAAATATCCTAAGGTTATCCTAGGATTATAGAAGGGAAACCTAATTCAGATTTAAGGTATAGATCCTAAGGCTATCTTAGGATAGGTTTGATTTTTGAGATTTGATTGGCTTGGGTGTAGGACCCTATGACTGCTTGATTCAGGAATTCAGATTGACCGTTTTGATTAATGGAATTTGGATTTATGATCCGTCTTGATTAACGAAATTCGGATATATGATCCGTCTTGATTCGGGAGCTCTGATTAGCGACCTGTTTAGTGTGAAATGCATCTAAATATGCAAAATTATGAATTGGATACCTTGAACCTGTGAAGAGTCAACTTGGTAGGAGAGTGCTGATCTTTTGGGAGAGAGGGTGCCCTCATTTTGGAAGGATGATGAAAAGTGACTCAGTTATTCGGCTTTAGGAAAAAGTTAAGGCTAGGTCAGATTTTGGCCTTGGAGGATAAGGTCATTCTTAGAAGGATGATGAAAAGTGGCTTGGTTAGGTTTACCCCTTGGAAGGCTCAGTCAGGTATGGCCTGGAAAGTTATCTTGAAAGGCTAAATCAGGTTTAGCTTGGAAAGTTATCTTGGAAGGCTCGGTCAGGTTTAGCTTGGAAAGTTATCTTGGAAGGCTCGGTCAGGTGTGGCCTCAGAGAAAATCATTCTGGAAGGTCAAGTTTGGCCTTTGGAAGGCTCAGTCAGGTTTGGCCCTAGAAGGTTATTTTAGGAAGGTTGGGTCAGGTTTAGCCTGGAAGGTTATCTTTGATGGCTAAGTCAGGTTTAGTTATTTGGGAAGGCTAGATAAAGTTTAGACTCGGAGAGGATTAGGTAGGAAATGCTCAATTAGGTTTGGCCTGAAATGTTATCTTTGATGGCTAGGTCAAGTTTGGCCCTGGAAGGTTATCTTGGAAGGCTCAGTCAGGTGTGACCTTGAAAGTGTATCTTGGAAGGCTAAGTCAGGTTTAGCCTCGAAGAAGATTAGGCTCGGTTAGGTTTGTCCTTGGAGAATATTGGGTAGAAAGGCTAGGTCAGATTTAGCCTTGGAAAAAATTTGGAAGGCTCGGTGTGACCCATCTGTTAAGAGTCTGCCCTTAGATATGGCTTTTAATGGTGATTTGACCAGTTGGTTTGCAACCTTGATTTTGCTTGTCCAAATGACTTGGACTTTTAGGGATGATATGATTTTGCCAAGGGGGCTTGGATATAAAGGGATGTTATGATTTGCTAAAGAAGCATGAGATGGGCTTTGACTGATTCAGGCCCTTTTTAATTAGCTTGAGGATGATAGGCCTTTGTGAGTCATGACTCGACTTTGGCTTTGTCAAGGAAACTGGTCTTCAAGGATCATGAGTCTTTGAGAGACTTGGGATTTTTAATGGGCTTGGCCATTGGAAGATGAGATTTTTCCAAGAAGACTTAGCTTTGAAAGGATGGTAGGTTGGACCTTTTGAAAGGTGTTGGGGAGGTTGTATAATTTTGCTATCGCAACATGATTTATGGAGAAGACAAGTACAACTTATCTTATTGTCTGAGACTGAAGAGATTTTTAGATTGACAGGACTCTTGGGGGAGACACTGGATTGACTTTTCGGACAACAACTCAGAAGACGTGCCCCTTGATTGATGATAGGAACTATTTAGCTTTTTGAGCTAAAAGACTTGACAAACGACTTGAATAATATACCCTTTATGAATGATAAGGGCTACTTAGCAGCTTGAGCTAAGAGACGTGACAGATAAAAGAAAGGATATGCTCCTAAAGAATGATAAGGGCAACGTGACGGATGATAGAAAGGATATGCCCCTTTTGAATGATAAGGGCGACATGACAGATGACTTGAAAGATATGCCCCTTATAAATGATAAGGGCAACGTGACGGATTGACAAAAGATGATAACTTAGAAAGATGATGATGAAAGATGATATGGAAGACATGACCATGATGGACTGATAGAAGACAATTCAGAAGGTGAGCCCCAATTGAGGGATCAGCCAAAGGATGATGACTTAAGAAGATATGCCCTTAATGTAGAATAAGGACATTAGAGACATAATGATTTGACTATGATAAATTTTTTTTTTTTAGCTTTAACTTCTGCTCGAGCCGCACTTTCGGATTTTCAACTCGACGAGCTTGCTCTAATTTCTGCCTAAGTCGTCCTTTCAGATTTTCAACTTATCGAGCTAATCAATGAATTTTGGCATTTTAAAAAATTATTCCACCATGATTTAGACTATTGCTTTCCTTCATCTTGGGGCTCTGACCTTTGTCTAAACCATTCCTTTGAACTCTTTGGTCTATAGAGAAAACTTATAGGGATATCAGGTCTTTTTTGGGATTGTTGTCCCTTGTTGAGGTGTTATGTTTAATTACCCAAAAGTGCAATGGGTAACTTTATTGAATTGCCTTTAGCTTCGCCTACTCCAATTGAAGAGATCACCATTTGGTATTCTTTATTATTTCAACTATCCTTTGATTAAGAGTTGGTGAAGTGGCTACTGATGTAGGCATAAGAAACACCTCAAGTTTTGATTTGTCCAAATTATAGTGTTTGATCATGGTGAAATGCAATTGCTTTGCCAAAATCCATTATTTTTTTTATTCTTTTTTTTTTTTGAGACACAACTACTTCAGACTTAAACAAGAAAGGTGAAAAAAGAGAAGTGCATGAAAAGCATAAATGTTTTATTATAACATGAGAAAATAGTACAAAATAGAAGAAAAATTACAAAGATGACAGACTCACACTCACACTCAGATTTGGACTCTGAATATAGACTCAGACTAGAAATTGAATTTGGACTCGGACTCAGATTTGAATTTAATCTCAGACAAGTCAGATCAGTTGAGCTTGAACTCTTCCATAACATGCTACTTAGGTAATGGTGAGGTGGGCAGAGGTGGGGTATGTTTTCCACATAATGATGGATTTGGATTAAAAGGGAAGGTGGTATGTCGATCTTAGCCTCAAAGGTCATGGAGTTCAGATTCTTCATCACTAGTCAGATTAGTGGTGGAGAATTCCTTTTGAAATGATTTGCTCTGGATGCAATCTTCAATCTTTGTAGCAGTTGAAACTAAAGCCTTAAAAGTGGGCAGGTATTAGGTTAACAAGTGGGCTTGGTAGGTTGGGAGTAGTTTCTTGACAATGATGTCCACCTGTTCTTATTCAGTTGGTCTGTTTACCATTTGAGCTGCTTTAACCCTCCGCCTTGTAAGGAACATGGAGAAGGACTCATTCGAAAGTTGTCTGGTGGTTTCTAAATCATGCCGAGTGACATCTACTTCAGTATTGTAATGATATTGTTTGACAAAAGCATTACAGATATCATCCCATGTTCTCTTTTGGCTCTTGTCTAGTGAAAGAAACCATCTCTTAGCTGCACCGGTTAGGGATTGTTGGAACAACTGAGCA
>CATKHJ011063635.1:0-20000 GCA_949750685.1 Vernicia montana
AGAGAGAACTATCAGATAACTCAAGCTAAACAGAAAGGTGCAAAAGACCCCAGTTCCTTAAGGATCCTGTAAGCAAGTAGATTCAGATTGTCATTTAGCTTCAATTTCTTCAGTCTCACAAGTGGGTCCGCATGCAAAAAAAAGGCATAGTGCCTACTACTCCGACCTTGCCCCTAAAGGAAATTGGACAAGAGCGAAAGCTAGACTGACTGTTGGCCCAATGCTCGTGGACGATGAAGACTGACGACCCCCTGCGGCGGCTACATGAAGGATTTTTAGAGGACTGCGTGATCTCTTGCTGGAAAGAAAAACTCCGATCTCTGACTTCAAGGTCAATGAAAGCCTGTCTTTGCGGTTGCTATCGGCCTCTTGGCTATTGGGATTCTTTCCTTACAGTCAGTTCGGGCTATTCATAAGAACCTGCGCTTACTAAAAGAGTTTCCCGTCCCTGTGTCATCGGGGGGAAGGACAATCTTCATTGCCTCCGTCCACGAGTAGAAATGTTGTATTGAATAGTGTCAAACCCTAAATAAAATAGTCAAGAAGCTCTCACTCGAAAGAAAGCTTTAGCTGATCGGCATCAAAACCAAGCCTGTCCGTTGGGTAACTACTCTCCTCGGAAGATGAACTGGCACTTGCCTTCGAACTTAACTTAACTGGCTTGTGAAACTCAATTGTCCCCTCCCACCTAAGGTTCGCTCTCCGGTCCGCTCTGGTCTTTCATCTGCTCCGATTACTAAACAACTCATTTAGGTAACGAAAAAACGCCTCTCTCGTCGGTCCATCGTCTATCACATACCCCGTCGCTTTCTGAACGATTGATGAACTCCTTGGCTCGCTTTGATGGAGTACTCCTCTTGGTTGGCTTGTTCTTCTCCCTCGGTTGAAATATCCTCTTGTTGGCAATATCCTTTTGATAGTAGGATCTCCTCTTATTAAAACAAAAAGAAAGCCTTCCCCCTCCTTGAACAGCCACCGCCCCTGGCATCTCCTCTCTCAGGTTAAACAACTGAATCTACTAGCTCTCGATCAAACCCAACTCCCAATCGACATCAGGAAAGGGGGGCGATAAACATCGTTCCATTTCATTCACTCGCGGATCAGCTTCAAGGTCTGCTTCGGTCCCTGGTCGGAGAACAATAGTACTAGTGTACTAGTACTAGCACTAACTGTTCTGCTCAGTTTTATGAATCTATTGAAGGGTAAGGCAATATGCTCGTGATGATTCGGATTGAGGATAAAGTCTCATTATGCTCAGTGCCTTCGTTAAGCCGTTCTACAACTCAAAGAAGTTGGATTGGATGCCTTCACGTATGAGAAATCAGAATTGGATTGAGCAAAGTGTACCGCGCCTCGCTTCCGGAAGTTCACTACAGAAAGGAGGAGCGCTTTCTCTAGCCGCGGGCTAAAACAGCGGATAGGTTCTAAACCGAGTCTTTGACTTTGCCTTTCTATCCACTTCACTCCCTAAAAGCGGATTAAGACTAAGGCTACTCTCGAGAGGCAAGGAAAGAGATTGAGGATAGTTTGACATAAGCAGGCCCCCCTGTGGTCGGGAATGATATCTTAATCGAGGTGCCAGTCAGGAATGAATGCTCTCTCGGAAATTCTGTAGAAGAGGAGTTTTCTGCAGAGGCTAGCATGGCCAATTCTGGGCTGAGTTTGGTTGCTGTTCACTTAGGGACTGCTCCTAAACATGCTGTTCTTTTCTTTTCTTCTCCCTGACCCTACGACCTGGAATCAATTGCCTTGATTACCTTTGCTTTTTATGCTTTGACACCCACTTCCTTTCGTGCCTTCAGATCCACTCGTTGGGGAACGAACTTCTGAGATGGGTGCACGGCTAGCTTTCTCTCTTATCACCCCCACAACAACATATGTTTAGGAATAATCCGCTTTTCATGCAAGCCATATGGAAACTCTTTATATAAAGAATTATTATCAAGTGTTGTGTTATAGGTCCGCATGTAAGGTGGGAGAATAAAGGACCAAAGGTCGGGTATAAAGATAAAGATTAAGCAATTGTAGCAGCTCCGGCATCAGCCGAATCCAGAGCTTAGGCAGCGACTGAGATCTTTTTGGAGTCCATAAGTGAAATTATCCCTATAAAACTGGGCTCGTACTCTCTCGATTATGAAGAGCTTATCCACAGGGTCTCACAGGCCGACCTTGACCCCTGTTATTTTGAGGTCATATTTAAGTATTCAGACAAAGCCTCGAATTGGTACTGCTCTAAGTCTTACTCGGCTTCTTCTTATGAGACCAGAAAAGCCTCTGAGAGGCCAAGTTCTTTAGGGAAAAACTAGAGTGGAGCCGACCTTTGAGAAACCTGCTTTTCTGTAAAGAAAGAAGCATTTTTTGAGTATTGTGCTAGCGGTTCGATAAGTTGAGCACTCGAGGGCAGGGAATCTCATGCCTTTACCGGAGGGAGGGGAATCTTCCTTCTCCTGTCTCTGTAAGGTCTATATACTGCGGTAAAAAAGTCTTCTTCTTTCTCCTCTCCAACCAGTCGAGTCAATTAACATCTCCTTGACTTCTTTGCAAAAGTACTTAGACTCTAGTACTAGCTTCAAGAGCTTACTATCAGGGCTGCGCTGCGCATACAGAGCGAACCAAAGTACCATTTCTCTTTACTAGATAGAGCCACAGGAACTGTAAGGGAAGAACCCGGGAAAGAACCTATAGAACCAAAAGCAGGAAGGAAGGAAACCTATAGAACAGAACCGCACTACAGGCTTTATCCTTTATGGGTCTGGGCTAATTCTTGAAATAGCAACTCCTACACCTACCGCTACTTTAACAGAACAACTACCGATTCTCACCGGAGTTGTTGCCCTAATGTCAGTTCCTTTGCTAGCCTAGTTAAGAGTTAGCCCTTCTAGGCTTTGAAAGCAAGTCAAGCATTCCAATCCCAGCGGATGCGTCAATAGCAGCAGAGTCGTGAAAAGAGCTAAAAGCTGCCCTTCTCTACATACGAAAGCACCAGGTACATTTGAAAGAAGAGAAAAACCCCACACAAAAAGGGAGGCCGCGCGAAGACCTTTGAGATTGAGAGTACCGTGCCAAGCATAATATTAGGATTATGCCGCGGAAAGAGGACTTTTCAAGACGGATTGAAACAAAGAGTCGTGCTGTGAGCAGAGGAGCTTAACTATAGAGCATCTCATTGACCTCGCCTCGAGAATCAACCTATTAAGAGTGAGAACAGCCCGACTTGATTAAAGAATCGATCGCGTTTGAAGATGCCCGCAGGACGACGTAAATATACGTTATATATACTGTTATAAGTCAATCGAGGAAATTACTTCAGGGCCTATTGCTAATACATTTATTTGACCGATGGTCCATACATTGGGACGGATACGGGCTTGCCTTCTTACGGAAACTTGCTTTCCCGCGTGTAGATGGAAGCAGCGCCGGGCAATCAGAATGGAGTATATTCGGAGAGAGTGAGTGACGAAGGAATCTCTGTCCTACTGCTAAGCTAAACTCAAACTACGTCGTCTCAGCCATCAGGTAAGACTTTTAAACAGTTTCAGTCACTAGTCCTAATTTCACATGTAAACCAGAAAAAAGAGAGAGCTTTCAAATAAAAGCTTTCAAGAAGAAGTGACGGTTCCTTAACCTCAGGGGGAAGGCGAAGAACTAGAAATGCTCCTGTAACTGGGTTTACAAAGTGTCTTTCATTTGCTGGTTGGAACTCCCACAGGATGTAATCTTGATCCCACGAGTGGGACTTCGCTGGCAATAGAAAATATCCGAATACCGATCCGAGTACAGGAGGTAATCTGGTATTAAAAAGAAAATCACTGTCTTTAACAATATATAATATATATATAAAGCTTTCTCTAATTGAAAGACTCCTGAGACCAAAGCAAAGGATGGCCCGGAACTAAGAGCAGTAACTGGATTGCTCACTTACTTCCCAGGTCCTAAAAGGGTAAGGAAAAGCAATCAGTACACGAATCCCATCCTCCTGTTCTAGTAGCTCTCTTCTGTTATGATAAAATGGGCTAGAAGGCCGGGTCAAAAGGCCTGTGAAAGCTGTCTGATAAGGGTAGGTACTACGGCCTGTAAGAACTTTGAAAAAATGTGGGTAGATAATCCTGCAATCCTTATAAGGAGGAAAGGCAGAAGCTGTGGCACTTGATGCCCAACAAAGAATCTAGCTTCTCCTACGGAACTAGACGTTTACTTGGTTGAAAAGCAGATCAAGTCACCGAAGGTAGAAGGTATGCCACAAGGCTATCTGAGTTCGTTGTTAAGGAAGTCGGTAAGTAAGTAAGAAAGAGAGTAGTGTTCTTCCTTTCTAACCTAAGGAGTTTCTTTCTTTCTTGAAAGCCTATGGAATACTTTTCCTTAACTAAGGCAGGAATAGTCTCTCAAACACGAGTTCCACCAGAAAAGGTAAATGTGAGTAAGCCTTAGATGATGACTTAAGGAAAGTGAGCAAGTTTAGGTAAAACATTATTTGAATTCCTTACGAGGAGAAAAACCTCGACTGAAAAGAAAGTGACTTGCCAGTGTCAACGGAGGAGGGTTATAGATATTTCCATGATGGTAAGGTAGGGAAGAAGTGAATAGAAAGAAAAGACTCCTACTCTAAATATAGTTTAGGAAAGGAAAGATAAGCTGAGGAGAGTACGATCCAGTCTATCCTGTCCCTTGATTCACGATCCTTGCAGCTCCCCCATGTGTGGGGCCCTGAACCGTGGTGGTGCTCTTCTACAGCTTCTTCTACATAGGCTCCTCCACTTCTGGAATTGATAAAGGAAACCTTTCCAAGCCCAAACAAGATCGGAAGAACTGATCGCTTTCTACAATAACAAAATAGTTATTTACTAGCTATGTTTTCTTTCTGTGAGAATGCCGTAGGACTCCAGGAATTTTGGAAGCTGAACATGCTCAAAAGATGCCTAAAGCATTTCGCTTTGATCATTCGACGCCGGTTCCTCGCTAAAGAAAACAAAAGTTCCACTCCATCCAGAAAAGAGATCAGCTCCCTCACCAACATCCAAACCCATTGGATTCAAGCCCTAGCGGATCTGGGATGCTGCCCACTTTCTCGTATACTCGAGCTGGGCTATACTCTTTTTCGAACTCGTCCGTAGCGGGTCTCGTTCCACACAAGCATTGGTATTGACACAGTGCATATACTCAGGAAGAAAAACCTCTACTGTAGGAAAGAAAAAGCGGGCATTTCCTTTCCCTGCGAAAAGACTTTCATTAGATGTACCTTACCTCATGTGGCATCCCGCACCTCAAGTGTCAGGAGTAATGGGCTAAATAACTACTCATTCCCCGAAGGTACTAAATTCCCGCTACCTCTTCGCGGTCCTGATTCCCCGAAAACTTCCCTCCTAGGACTGTTGTTTCAAGAATCTGACCTTAGCAACCCGAAACGTGAGCGGGGAAGCTGACTACACCTTACCCTTGACTTGAGTTTGATTTCCGCAGTGCTCTATGAGCCGACTGCAAGCACATACCTATGGATCTATGTCACCAAAAGCAACCACCCCAGCAAGTCTACCAACCAGCACAGATCCTCCCAAGCAACTTCCAACTGCGCCAACTAGACCAAAAACATGTATCGAAACCTGGGCAAACAACTAATGTATTGATCAGGACTAAAACAAAACTAATTACATTGGCATGATCGTTGCTTAAATTCTCATTTCCTTGTTATCATTACCGTACCCCGACCCTTAAGTTTGATAAGCTGTTTCCTCGCTTATCAGTTGGCCGTAGAATCCATATTTGAGCTATGGGTCGATCCTGTAGCAGGAAATAGGGTAGCTCGCTTCCTGCTCCGTCGAAGCCACGAAACTTAAAATATCTCTTATTCATATATTCTTATTCATATATTGTATTTCTTTTCATTTCATATTTGAAATAATAAAACCTGATGGTTCCTGTCCTGAAACGAAGGATGCGAAGAAAGTACTGCCGCCTGTCATCATGCTCAATCAGTAAGAAGTTGGCTTCACCTCCGGGGACCAGTCCAGCCTGTGAAGGGAGAGGACTCTGTGGGCGGAAGCTACTCTGTTATCTTGCTTTCCTCATTCGCATGAGAGACAGACACATTGTGCACTCAAGATGATGAATGCCACAAGAGAGATAGAAGAAAGAAGATCTGTCTCGATTCTATCTCTATCTTTCGACATCTCATCTCTATAATACGATAATAGTGGGTGGAGAATCCTTGTGTATTCTACTGGTATAGAATCTTTGTTTATTACTAGGAAGGCGGGCTAAGCCAACTGACGGATGTACAGAAAGAAAACCATAGGCTGGGCTGTTAGTACGCCTTTCCCTACTACTGCGTAGAAGTTAAGTTCAGACGTCGTGGAATGAATGAACTACTTTAGAAAGAAAGTCTGTATAGTAAAGTAAAGGTAGAAATGTTATCTCCAGGACTGAAAGCAAAGCGCTTAGGGTTGATCTGCTCTTCGACTCTATTGGTAACTAAATCTCGATGAAGATCATGTTTTTCACTGACTTCATCCTTTCTTTTTCTATCCTTTAAGAAAGTGATCTTTTACCAACGGATTACCGGCTTCGCGAGACCTTTTCGGACTACCACAAGGCTAAGCTCTATTGGTCCTTGGCTTATCGATCCACTTATTCTGACTATTGAGAAAAGACAGAACTGAAGCAAAGTGAAAGTTAGAGTCATCTACGCAATTAATGATTTGCATGATTAAAAACCAGTAAAGTAAGAAGAGAGCGAAGTGAAGCATGTTTATTCCCATACCCGAGCGTACACACATTAACTAGTAGAACTGAACTAATAATGGGAAGAAAACATAACCATAGGTCCAATATTTGCTTGCACGGGCTAAGCCAACAGAGAATATTGGACTGACATCAATATCACTAGCAGCTCTGGAAGGGGGGCCTCTTCTCAAGGGAGGACTTAGCGTCCTGAGTTCTTGGCTTAATTTAGATATTTCCCCGCCCTACCAGCTTCACCAACAATTACTGTATTTGGCTTCGGGCCGGACCCTTATACTAGTCCTATCGATCTAACAAGAAGAAGGGAGGCATCTCACGGGGGAAGAGTCTATCATGTCAGAGGTCTAAACGCGCCTTAGATATGCAATTTGAAGATCTTTATGTTCCGGCGGATTTCATTTCAGGAGAAGGAGAGGCCTAAGCGTCCCAAACAGATTCATTAGGTTAATGTGCGGCAAGAGATGCGGTCAGCCACATTAGCTGTTTCAGCAGAAAAAGCTGAAAGTCGCTCAACCACCGACCGAGAGAGAGGCGAAAAGGCTCAACCGAGGAAGGAGCGTCATCTATTCTAAAAGAATAGCCTTTTCCTTTGCCAATGCCAAAGACATACCAAGGGCTCAAAGCCACTTCTTCATCGACTGGTTCAGGCGCGAAGTGAACCAAACCAATAGCAGTAGGTTCAGCAACGGAACGGGCACTAGTTGAAGAAAACCGCCATGGAACGGATTCTTTCTAACCTTCCATCGACCTATATGAAGTCTTGAGTTCAGTCTGCTCGGGTGAAAAGCACTTCCCCCTTTGCCAACGACATCCCAGAAGTTCTCCCACTCGACCTGAGGGAAGTGCGGTCAAGATTCAACTCATTGGAAGAGGGGCCTACCCCAAAGCCAAGCAAGGACAAGGGCTCCAAAGAACCAAGAAGCCCTATGAAGTAGAGCCAGTAGCGCTTTTACCCGCTGAACTCAAACCTATCCGAGGGTTAGGATCAAGGGTTCGTTCGATGAGCGGTAAGGCGTCAGACAAGTTCTTGTGCTTCCTCCGCGAATCTTTCTCCTGTAGTCTTTGACTGTGGGGCTAGGATCGGGTCGATTTCCATCCCTATAGGTCAGAGAATCTGTTTCAAAATCTTATTCAGTCTTCCTTGGAAAGCCTTTCACCTGTGTTGATAGAAGCATCTCTATATATATTCACATCCCCAGCTTCTAAGGGCTCGCATTTGAATCCACATATGGATATGGCTATCCTTTCCCAAGGGGGACTGGCACTGAAATTGCAAGGGCTTATCCTAGTACTCCAATGGTTTCTGCAAGTAGACTCGTCTGCACCCGCATTCGCTCGTTTGGAGGGGTAAACTCGTAGGGAGCGGGGGAAATGTTGAAAGCATTTAGCTCGTTTAGCCCTGTCAGATAGTTAGGCTTCTTAGTAAGCGGAGGACTGAGACTGAGACTCAAAAAAAAAGTCTTATCTCGGAACTCTCCTTTCATCCTTTCTCTACTCTAGACGTCAACCCTGAAAGAGTGAGATATAGTAAGACCTCTTTGCCTTCCATTTTCATCTTTAAAACTAGCAAACTATAATGATTACCGTGTACCCTTTTAAAACTACTAGTGAGGGGTATGATTGACTCTTTTTCACTTCCGTCCATTTAAACACTCTTGATTCATCACCGGTAACCCCCCACAAAACAAAGGTTAATGCTGTGCGTACTCTGTTTCTGCTTTGCTTACTTCATCCTTTCTCTTGCCGTAGTGTTAGCTCACCTTTGCTTACCTTACTTCTGATTTATTTAGGAGTTCCTTGCTTTTCTTTGAGCTTTTTTCCTTGGCATTACTCAAATCACAACTAGACAGTGCACGGGGCACAACCCTGAAAACCTCAGAAAGAAATTTCCTTGTTTTACCTTATTTTATTTCCCTCACTTCAATAGTTCCCCGAGGAATCTCAATAAAAGGTATAAGATAAGGGATATGGCTTATTCTTTCCTGTGTTCAACAAACGTCGAAAACATCTCTTCACTCGTTAAACTCGCACCTTGCCTACTCTTGCACACAAAGAAAAGAATAAGCACTGACTGAAAGTGGGAAATTAACTCCTTTTCACTCTTAGCATAATCCCTTGAAAGAGTTCCCGGGATGGGAGAGATGGAGAAGGGATATCCGTTCTGCAACAATTGGTCTTGACTCTGGCTTTCGCTCCTCTCACTAACATTCGAGCTGCTTTTTCCGCTCTTCCCATGGGAATAAGAGTTTATAGCTTTTTTTACAGCATCGGTTCCTCGCTTCCACTGATTACCAGGTTAACTGGTTAAACTGCTAATCGTAACTTTCCGGCTACTCTTTCACACCTACTACTAACACTACTGCTACTTCAACTCGGTGAGCATTGGTCTTTGTCACTAACCGCTATGAGGGATTCCGTTCAAAAACTAGTGGTACCCTAGTGTACCCATCACTTGCCCTTCTTTATAGATTTGAGGAATAATAGCGTTAACAAACTATTGGCATCCTCTTTCTGTGACTCATAGCTTATCCTCTCTTCACTCTCTAAAGGTTACTCAAGAGAGCTTCCTTTGTTACAGAAAGTAAAGCAGCTTGAAAACTCTCTGCTTCACCATCCAGCAATAGTAGCAACATTACATTAATTAAGGGATAGAATGGATTCTTTTTTTGTTCACTTAAAGAGTTCCCGCTGTGATTAGTATCCTTCTAAAGGTAAGCTCCCCGTTGGACTAGATGGGAATAGTCATTATTTGCTTGACTGGAAAGGCAGGGAACCCCTTTTTTGACAGTTGACTGAATACCAAGGATTCTGCATTCGCTTCTCTCTTTTCTTTTTTTCTCCAATCCTATCTTTTTGATAGGCGATGGCAGATGGATAAGGAAAAGAGTGGAATGGTGTGGAGAACCCGTTAGATCCTTATCCTCTTGAACTGATGGATTTTTGTATAAGGGATGGGGTCTCAGTCCCAGTAGCATCCTTAGCTACTACATGAGCTACAGGAACCACTGAAGCACTAGCTGCTTCTCTTGAATGGGTAAAGGTTATCGCAAAAGTAGCTACTCCATTCCCTCACACAAGCAAGGAAAGGACTAGCGGGCAACAGCTACATTAGCAACAAGAGCATCCCTCGCGACTACAGGTACAATAACTACATCAGTACCAGTAGACACTAGACCTTCCGTAATGTTGTTAGGCATAGGATAGACCAGCTACTACTAGAGCAAGAGAACAGTGGACAGACACAAGAGAAAGAGAAGCAACTTCTTTAGCTGCACCAGTAGCTACATAAGCTTCCTTATAACATATCCAAGACAAGAAGATCGTTACAACTTCTCCTCTTTAGATTCAGCTGCTTATGCTGACCGATGGGGACAGAGTAGCCCATCTAAATAAAAGGAACATGTCAAGCACGTGGTCAACCTACGATACGATTAGCCACGGAAGCACCCGCACTATTGAGAATAGAATGGAATGAAATATGATCTATCATAAACGACACAAACAGATTACCTTGACTTTCAACAAGCCAGCGCTTCCCAGATATAAAATATGTAAGATATATATATGAAGTTATCATAGCTATTCCTCCCGGAGCTACGCACCTGTTAAAAGGCGACGCACCTCCTAATCTCTGGCTATTGCTTCAACTCGGTAGCCTATTTATTCTATTGGTAGGCCGGGCCTAGGGTTTCCAATCCTAAGGCCTAGGGTTCACAGCCCGACTGCAAATTCTGCTAATGAAAGTCTTCCTAGCACGGACTATGGCTGCTTAATTAAGCGAAAACATCGCCATAGGATCAGAAGGCCTACGGGTGCTTCCAGTTCAAATCAGTCTCCTCCTCTCACCGTATTGCGAGGCCTCCTATAAGACTGTGCTATCTCTTCCTCATTTCAGGTCCAAGCACAAGGCGAACAATGCCTATCCTTGGGATCCTAGCTTTGCAGCAGGGGGGCCAAAACCACCGTTTAACTAGCTCTTTCGACATCCTTCCGGGAGTATGGATCCGTCACTCACTCTATTAGGCGGCTATCTGATCGTTAACAAGTAGAAAGCAGCTATAGTCGTTTAACAGCGCTGGATCCTGCTTCTTTCATGTTTCATGGTCCAAAAGAGCATCAGGATGGGTTGGACGAACCTATCAAAGCTCAATTACATCGACCCTCATTCCTTCAGCGAATCTGACAGTCAATTTGAAATTTGACTCCTTCTCGGGATTTTAAGGAAGCCCAATGTCTACGTAATTTTATAGGAAAAAAACCTATCTCCAAGGGCCTTCGTTCACGGGTCTTTCTTTGGTTAGCTTAGCTGGCTTTGCTTAACTTCTCTTCTAAAGTGTCAAGTGCGAAGGCTAAAGCGCTACATAGAATGATTATGGGTTCGATTGCTCTTCGCTAAAGAGTGAATGTGACCACTTCGAGCTGATGTCACACTCGACTACTTCGTACCGATCCCATCTAGGTCTATTTCTTTTTAGGGGCAAAGGATGAAAAGGGAAAGGGAGAGCATAGAGTCCCTCTTCTAAATCCAATCATTAGAAGACCAACTTAAGAAGACTGAGTTGTATAGGGAAGACCTTTTCCAATGATAAAGAAGAAGACTTTGTTATAGTTGACTTCTTCTGCTTGAACTAGAGCATTGAGACTATGGGAAGGAGAACCATTCCTACCGAAGAAAGAGAGTGAGACCAGACCCTGTGAGATCATTCAAAAAAAGGTTTAGCCGCCTGGATCAAAATGACTTCAATAAAGTCAACGGCCGTGAAATTTTCCTAAAACTATGTGATATCACATAGGCTGACGGTATGATTCAATACAGCTTTCCAGTATAGTTCTTCGCTCGGTATGCTTTCTTCCTATTCTTTAGCAAGTCTTTCTATATGGTTCCACTCAGGGCATTCCATTGATACGCTCGGGTTCGTTCAGAAGAGGTGGACAGACAAGGACTTGACTCATTGCTATCGGTGAAATTCAAAAACTAATGTAAATGTAGGTGCAGATACGAACTAGAAAGCACCATTGCATAGGGAAGGCTTGCTCTGACAATGAGTAGGCTACACTAGTCTACGGGTACCTAGTCTTTAAAGTGGGCGAGGCTAACCCTAAACTTTCTTCTCAAAAAGAGGTAGATCTTCCTGATCAATAGCTCTAGATCTTTCAAACAATTGATTTCCATATTTGTATGGTACCCTCTCTTTTATAAAGAGAGTGCATTTGGCTTCCTTTAGTATACTCCTAACAACGAAAACAAGGAAAAGGTAAGTGACAAATAGAAGTTCCAAGACAGAGATTCTGAAAGAGGGCACTAAGAAAAAATGAATAACTGTTACCGAGGCCCAAGGAGATGCAGCCTAGCCCTTACTTCACCAGATTCAATAGCAGCTCCTACCCCTATTCTATATAAGATAATATCTCTTTATTCTTCAATCCTTTTATACCTCGGTGACTGTGACTAGATTCTCTATCTGGGTTCTACCTCTCTGATTCCACTAATGGTTCCTGGGTTAGGATATAGACACTTTCTTTAATACATTTAGTTTGATTTGATCCTCATTTCAGAGCTGAAAGACGAGTGAACGGCTACCTCCCCTAAATGCCTAGTGAGTAGCCTACCCACTCAACTACCTTAGCTAGCGGGAACCATGATAGGTAAAGGCACGGTATCGGCCCTCTCCTCTCGCTCAAAGATTGATTGGCGAGCTCCGAGCTCAGATTTGCTATTACTCTTACTTCAAAAAATGAAAGGTTTAAGAATGAACTCTACTGATAAGTGGAGGATTGGGGCAGTTCCAAACGAAGGACCCAGTCTCAAGGGGCAAGCTTCCCGGTGTCCAAGTGTCAAGTCCCGAGGGCTTGTGTCCGCCGAAAGCTGCCTTTTTTCTTGCCTTGCAATGAACCGAAAGGTGAGAGGCAGGGCTCGGTCTCAAGGTTTAAAGTCACTAGTCAGTCCAACTGCACGAGTGAAAGGCGAAAGTCAAGATTACGTGCAACCAGGTGTAACGTGTCAAAGGTCACCGAGTCGTCGGAAAGGGGAATAGGTTGTTTTGCGCATCCAACAACTGAAAGAGTTTGCGGAGAAGGGTTGAGTTGCGTAATAGCGGATTCGTAGGTAAATAAATCGTTGGATTTGAAATCCCTTGGGCGGATAGGAATTGAGACTTTCAATGGTCCGCTCTTCTCTCCTCGTGATCGAAGCTGACCCCAGAAGTTGGGTATTCCTTCTTAAGAGGACACTAAACCTCCCGATCTTGCTAGCCGGGGGCTCAGTCTTTCAAGATTCAATCTTTCCCCTTTCGGTCCCAGGGAATCGCTCTTATAGTAGTAGGTTGACTATGTCCCCAACTTCTCTTTATTAAGAGACTCGCTTGTGTACTATAATTATAATAAATAGATTCCAAGCGCTGATCCCAAAGAAAGCAGTTGGCTCTTCCTGCATCCATGCATAAAGAATTAGTAAGTAGGGTCCTCGAAGCCCGCCCGCCAAAGGGCTAAGTCGAGTGATTCCTCTTGTAGGGGATCATAGCTAGCTATAGTATCACACGATTCTTTCATCTTCTTTTCACATTCATTCTCGGCCGTCTAGCTATAGGACCTCGAATCGATTATTAATACGATTCTATTAAATTGATTCTAGGTGGAAAATCGTCTACTTTATAAATATAAATAAGGCTAAGGCTTTCCTCTTTCTTAGAATTTCTAACGTCCCTCCTGTAATGGAAACGAAACGTCTTAGTGTTGTTCCTAGGTTGGGGGGCGGGGGCAAGCCTTCAAGACACGACTTCAAGCTGTTAGTACGACTAGCTGGCTTCCTAGCTCGAGTGAATGCCGCAACGCAATAAGGCGAGAGTTAAGGCTCTAGTTGAGTTGCGCAATAAGGGCTGGTCGCTTGAAAGAAATAAGATGCGTACTCCACTTCACGCAGCTAACGTTGTTTTTGTTAGCAGGTTCCGTGGCCTAGCAAGTGGCTAGTAAGTAGCTTTCTCCTAATATCTCCTTCCCCGTCGGTCAGTCGGTTTAAGATACCACTTCTATCTCAGTCTTGTCTTGCGGCTAGGTTCAGCCAAACCAACCCAGTTAGCTTCCTTTAGCTAGTGGAGGCTTCCTTTGAAGAAGAAGCTTTAAGAGATAGGGGAGGAAGGGTTAAGACTAGTGGATTAGTTTTCTAAAACCTCTCCTTTCCTAGTTGGTAGCAGCCTTGCCTTCGGACAAGTAGGCATGACAGCTCTATCAGCTCAGGCAACTAAAGCCGCTAGTCAGGCAGCTCTTGCAGCTAATTACGCTCGGCTTGGAGTAAGTCGTGATACCTCTGAATCTTCCCTAAAGGAGTGAACACAACATGGCACTTGTTGCATCTGAAGGTGCTGCTTGCAACGAGGAGCTTCCATAAAGAAGTATTCGTCTATACAAGGCGGAGCCGGCTTGTTTGTCTCAGTAGGTGCTTTAGTCGCTTCTGCCTTCCTGGCTTTCGGACTTGTAGCTAAGTTGTCTAATAACCTCTTCCCTTGGCTTGAAGACAAGACTCGTTGCCTTGCATTAGCCGCAACTAGTTAGTTGTAGGACTGACTGGCATTAGCTGCTTTTAAGGTTTTGTCTTTAATTGGCAGGTCGAGGGGCAGCTGGAGGTTGGGCAGACGTCGGAAGGCTTGATCCTCAATCGCCTTCGGCATTCGCCTTTCGCCTTGGGCTTTAAGACAAGAGACAAAACTAGTAGCTCACTCAGGCAGTTGTTCTCGGGTAGCCAGCTTTAGCAGTTCGGCTTGAAGACAAGACTCGTAGCGTCGTTGCCTAAACCTTTCCTTAAGTCACTTTTCGAAAGGGGAAGTGGCACTCGTGGACCTGAGCCATGGTTACTTCGTTATCAGATTTCACCAGGAGGAAGATATGATGGATGAAGGCCTGGACCGGAGTACCATTGAAAAGAAACCTCAATATCTGGTTCTTAAAAGGGGGACACCGTCGGCCGGAAACAGCAGTATTGCATAAGGCTCCGGTTTGGATAATCTTTCCTGGACTCCCGGTCGAATAAAGCCGGATATTCTTTATTCTTTTGCTAGTCGAGTGGGGAGTCCGATCCAATTGGATGAGCATACAGCTAAGCTAAAAAAGAGGTCCTTTGCAAGGCTTTGTGTGGAGATCGACTTGCAGAAGTCTCTCACGCGGGGGATCTTAATAGGATTTACAGGGGAAGGATTCTTAAACCTTTGCCATCTTTATGCCTTACGTGCGGCATAAGTAGAGGTCACAAGATGATCTAAAGTCCAGATAAACCAAACCAGGAAGCGCAGGCAATGGAGGAAATAACGACCTCTGGGGGCACGGAGTCGAGTGAGGCCAGATCTGAGTGTAAAGAAAGCCGGAAAGAGCAGCAACCAGAGAACCATAAGTTGGAGTGCTGTAGCTCACTGAAAGAGACGTAGGAAGGGGCTTTCGGCCCGTGGACCCAGGCACCGATGCGTAGGCGGAATCCGACTAGGGTGGAGACGACGAAAAGAGGGAAGGCTTAAATCAATAATCTGGTATAGTAAGCCATTCTGACTTCCTTAAAGAAAGAATAGTCAACATCGCGGAAGTAATGAATACAACAGCGTGAAACCGCCCACCCAGCAGGGTTAAGAGTTCATATTGTACTATTGTACACGGGTAGTTAAGAAGTGAATATACCATACCTTCTTTAGTGCGGCGGGAAAAAAACAGTATGCATGAGACTATGTGAGCACCGGACCAACCCGACTAAATGTTTAGCATGGTTTCCGTGATCGGCAGAGGAAATTCGTCCTTAGGGAATGCTCGGGTCTCTGAAGTCAATGCAAACCCGAATCTGCCCGTTCTTCTTGGTCACTGAGGCAATGTTTGCCAACCAATCGGGATCTTTCTCTTCTCTTATGAGACCCACATCTTTTAATTTCTTAACTTTTTTCTCAATCTTCTTCATGAGGAGTGGATGAAAGCGTCGTTGTGCTTGCTTGATGGGCTTAGCATCTGGTTTGATATTAAGCCTGTGGACGGCGATTTCAGGGTCTAGCCCAGGCATCTCAGCCTAACTCCAGGCCAAATATGCCCAAGTATTCATTCCTTAAGGAGCTGGACGTATTGTTCAGCTTCCTATGAAGCTAGGCTAGCACTTAGGAAGATTGGACGAGGGTGGCGGGGGCACATCTGGTGGTATCGTATATAAGAGAGAGCTTCTTTTAAGAATGATCTGAAACTTCAAATTTAATAAGAGAAGAAAGAAAGTAGCCTAGTTCAGATGAAAAGGTATGCCACAATGCTATCCGAGTTCACAGGTGTCGTTCCGTCTACTTTTCTTTCCAAACTTTTTCTAAATTCAGTTAGTGCGAAATCAACCTATCAATTGGTAGAGTACAAGATCGATATGAACATTGATTTGCTCTCGAGTAGCTGAACTAGGGGAACTAAAAACTAGCTACTAGGAAAAAAGACCACTATTTGAACATCAAGCTTGTGGACAAGTTGCTTCCCTTTCTGTGCTTTTACGCTGGCCTCTTCGATTACATTCCTTTCTTGGGTTCACTAGAAATGTCATCTCTCTCTTCCTATCCGATATCAGCCATCAAACCCTGTCGGATAGAAGCCTACCTACTATAACCGGCGCATCTGTTTACCCGAGTTAGACCGCTAGCATCTTACCTTACATCTTCAGTCCCTACCCCCATCTTTCTCTATCCCGTCACGAGCAATCGAATGAGTTTTGGGAAATGTGAAAGAAAAGAATATAGATGCCCGGTGTCTCATTCAAGCTTTAGGCTTGTTCGGAAAGTCCTATCTTTCCAGCGCTCTCCTCTAGCCCTATCTTTCGCCTAGGTGGAGAGGAGGCCTATTCGCAGCCTTTTATCCGATACAATACGCACCTTACCTGAAGATCAAATTCCCCCTGGCGAACTATGAATATTAGATTCACCGGCTGGATTCAGGAAGCATGAAAGCGGTCAGATAGAAGTTGTTCTTACTTTCGAACGGAGAAGCACCAACTCCAACTATTCATGCCATCTTCATTGGGCTGACAAGAAAAGGCAGCTTCCAAGTCATATCCCCCCTTCCCTCGTCCAGTCCATGGCCCGGTCTTTCTTTTGAAACTCTTGCCAGAGCCTTTTCTCCTCATAAGCGTCAGTCCATGAACTAAAGGCGGTGTGTTAACCCGGAATATTCTTTATATGTCACTGCCCTCCTGCCCTCTCTGCTGGGAAATCCCTCTGCCTTGGTCAATAAGAAATTCCCGCTCTTTCATCTCCTTCTTTGAATCTTATTTGTTTAATTAATTGACTTGAGCACAAGGAATGGGCTTCTGCCTGGAAGAATGCATTCCCCTAACCGAGTTTGTCTTCATTGAAACTGGAGAAGGCACATCAACCGGAGTCAGAGCAGAGGAGAAGGCTAGGCACCGCATCGAGCTTCCCCCGGGGCTTAGAGAGAGTTGTCTCCAGGTATTCTCTACCTACCCACCTGTGTCTCCATCTCCGGCCAAGGCCAACCGAACTATTCATCTTTCTTTCCATCCCCACGGCCCCGACCAGCAAATGCAAATGAACACCCGCCTGCATAACCTTTCTCCGTTCTGTAGAAATGGATTGCGAGTTGAAACTTTGCTTGCCCACGAACAGTACTGGCTCGTCAGCAACTTAGATAGACGAATCTTCTCTTATCCTGCGCCTTCCCACTAATCCATAGAAGAGTCCTGCTTGGAGTGAGAACTGCTTGACGGGTGCGCAACTTACTATTCATATTAAATAGATCCTAGCCTTGAACACTGATCCCTATTGCTTGAAGTTCGGTCCCTACTGCCGAGATACGGAAACTCGTTGATGCGCTTCCTGCCTATGGAACTACGGGAATTACAGATTGACTCCTCCCGCCTGGACTGCTGAACTTGATTATATTCAATAGCTACTCCCTTCCCTAGCATCAAGAAAGTCTTAAAGACTTCCGGCACAACGCAGGAACTGGAATACTTCTACCTAGACCGCGTTCAACCGATTACTTTACTTGATTCCTTATTGGTAGAGGTGTTGACTCTGTGTACATAATTACATTATACCTTGCTTCTTCGATCCTCGGCCATATGTCCTCTTCAAGCTCTTGATCCCGGAACGTAGGAAGGCACTCCTCTGATACTGATGAACCCAAACAAAAAGAAGAGAAAGAGTTTTTACGCTTTGCTTTCAACTGGCCCTAGAGCTTGATCATAGAGTGAAAGGCCTCTTATAGGGGTAGTAAAAAAGGCAAACAGCTCCCGTTCTGCTCCTGCAGTCAGAATCCTCTTTTAAGCCGGGTTTTTTGGGAATAAGATATGATGATGGTTGGAAGTTTGATCTTGGGATGGACCTTATGATGGACCTGGGAATCAGAGTCCTTCTCTTCCGGTCCTCCTTTCAGTGGGGACAGGGTAGATCCTTCCCGCTTCTTCTTTTCCCAAGCCAGCTCCGAGGGTATACCCCTCTTTGATCATCAGCTTCCGGGCGGAGAATGCTGCCTTCTTTGGCGGCGGGAAGAGTTTCTCACATTCTTCTATCTTTCTCTTATTTGAGGTCGGTAGTTCTATTAGGGGCACTTGTGTAGTTCGAGGTTCCTCCGTGGTCATGATGGGCACATGTTCTGCAAATTGATATTCAGCCCAAACAACCCTGGTTGCACCCGGATTCTCTTCTGCCCTTACGGTTATTATCGATCCTTGGAAGGGGATTTTCATACACTTGTGGTAGGTTGAGGCCACGGCCTGGTTGTCGTGGAGCCACATCCTTCCGGTTGAAAGATGCTCGGGTATTAGCGGCATGGAAAATGGCTGGTTTTTTAGAGGTCCTACTTTAAGCTCTAGGCATATAGTTCATAGGAAGTCTTTGGCAGTCCCATCATATCCTTTAATGACAGTGATGCAAGGGGCGAAATCTGAGGTCTCGAGTCCTAATGCCTCTGCAGTTTGTTTTCAGGGTGCAGATGTTAACACTTGCCCCGCCATCTACTAGAACTCGCTTGACCCGACAATTATTGACATAGGCAGACACGTATAGGGGTCCACATGCGGCAACGTCACATGGTTTAGGTCATCCCCCGAGAATGTGATGGGTTGAGGGGCAATCACTTGAGAGATCATGGCTTGTAATCCTTCCGCCGGCCTTTCTCTTGTTCCTATCTGATCTTTTTTAAGAGGCTTTCTGCTTAACTTAAAGAAAAGGGGGCATAGCATAGAGAGAAGGCTATAGAGAGGCTAAGAGAAGAGCGACTATCAGGAGAGCTACCAGCTAGCATAGAGCAGAGCTAGTATCCATACTTCATAACTATAGGAATGGAATAGATTTCCTATCTCTAATATTACTTAGGTACACATTACAGGTTCAAATCCTCTTGCTTCTTTATCCTTTGCTGCGCTTGCTTCCTAGCTAGCCTTAGAGGCCTTATCTCTTCTTTAAACGGTTAAAGATTCAAGATGGTAGGAAAGAAAGAAAGGAAGACTGATGCTTTCTCAAACTAATCTTTCCTCCTTAGTGAAAGATAATAGATTACCTTGCTTTCTCCAGCTTTCAGTGAAGTTCCCAGCCTTTATTTAATTTATTAGGTCAATCCCTTCTTGAACAACCCATTCAAAGAGGGCATGAGATGCATCACAAGAAGTTCCTTCTTTGACTCCGTTGATTAGACCTCTTGCCTATTTGGAAAAAGAGAAAAAGGCATTCCATTCGTCGCAGCAAGAGGGCATTTCACATGAGAGCGCATTCCCCACACACCCTATTCCTATTCTCTTAGTCTTAGTTAGCCCCCCTTCCTTGACTCGTGGTACCTAGACACTTTGAATCAAGTCAAGGCTAGGACCCTTAGAAAAAGCGAAATCACCTTCTATGATGGGCAATTGACTCTATAAAGTCAGAGATGCGGAGTTTGCCGGTGGATGCAGAATGACCGGTGTTAGGACTTTGATAAGAGGTGCGACAGCGCTTTTCACAGTGAAGACTTTTCCTCTAGTAGCCATCTTGAACCGTCGAATGCAACCCCTCCGCTTCGCTTGTCAATAGTTATTCGCATTAATCGAAAGTGAAGAAGACTCTTCTTTTTTAAAGGAATCTTCCATTAGTCCCACTCGAGTGTCTGCCTCAATTAGAGCTTAAGGCCCTACCCGAGACTGACGATCGAAATCCAGTTGGTTGAGTCGTGCGGTGAATCGGTTAAAGACAGACCTTGCTATCGTCCATTCGGTCCCATCTCCAGCCTGATCTACGAACACCCTCCCCCGTTGAGACTGGATCTCAAAGCGCAGGTAA